>SJXQ01001532.1:307345-346105 GCA_006408695.1 Aepyceros melampus | reverse complement strand
AAAATACAGTCTTGGGGGCCTTCTTGGTGGCTCAGTTGTAAAGAATTTGACTGCCAATGCAAGAGACACAGATTCAATCCCTGATCTGGAAAGATTTCACGGTCTCAGCGGCAACTAAGCACCTGCGGCACAACTACTGAGCCTGTTCTCTGGAACCCTGAGGCCTGGAACTACGGAAGCCAGAGTGCCCTGAAGCCTGTGCTCACAGGAGGAGAAACCGCTGAATGAGAAACCTGTGCACTGCAGCTGGAGAGGAGCCCCTTCTCGCCACAACTAAAGAAAAGCTTGCACGCGGCAACGAAGGCTCAGCAAAGCCAAAAATAAAATAAACAAACATTTTAAAAAATTTAAAATACAGTTTGATCAGTTGGTGGAGCCATGATAGAAAGAAACACATTTCAGAAGCGTAATTGAAAATGACAAATAAACAGGTAATTGTTCCAAGAGGTCATCTAGAGTACAGGACCACTAGTATATCTGTGAACTGGATCTCGGCAAGCCAGTCAAAGGCGCTTCACCCCCTTCCCTGTAATTGGAAGGTACATTCTGTCCACTATTTCCACAGCGGAAACCGGACCCAGCCTTAAAAAGTAAGATATTGTCGAGAGCGTTAAGACAGAACGCACGACTGAACAGAGTTAAGGCTTCCATATAAACGAGATTCCGGGTAGTGGGCTTGAGATCTACTCATTTTGTAGCCGTCTAAGACAGTTCTCCTGTGTAAACTCACCTATCAGATTGGAGTGGCTGCCTGTTTCTCTGGAGTCTCCTTGCCCTCCATGTACAAGGTCTGGTTTCAGCCAGGGAACTTCTGGGGATGAGAACCAACAGTGATTAACTCTAACTGTACCTCAATACAAAATATTTTACCGTAGTGTGTGTGTGTTAGTTGCTCAGCTGTATCTGACTCTCTGTGACCTCATAGACAGACCAGACTGGTGAGCTACAGGACATGGGAGTCTCCAGGCAAGACTACCAGAGTAAGTTGCCATTCCCTTCTCCAAGGGATCTTCCCAATCTAAGGATCAACCCAGGTCTCCCGCATTGCAGGCAGATTCTTTACCTTTACCGTCTGAGCCACCAGGGAAGCCGTTTTACCATAGGCGTGAGCCTAAATAACACACTAGTACTTGGGGAGTTTTGCTGCTGCTGCTAAGTCGCTTCAGTCGTGTCCAACTCTGTGCTACCCCACAGATGGCAGCCCACCAGGCTCCCCCGTCCCTTTAATGACTGCAATTAACATTGTTTGTTTAGTCCATAAGTTGTGCCCAACTTTTTGCCACCCCATGGACGGACGATAGCCCCCCAGGCTCCTCTGTCCATGGGATTTTCCAGGCAAGAATACTGGAGTGGGCTGCCATTTCCTTCTCCAGGGGATCTTTGAACCCAGGGCTCAAACCTGTTGCTTCCTGCATTGACAGCCAGATTCCATAGCACTGAGCCACCAGGGAAGCCCACAATTAACATAAAGATATCCAGAATGACTTCTGGACTTTTTTTTTCCTTTTTTAATCTCAGAAGACAGACTGATTTTAGTACACCTGTTAGATCCCAATCTGTCACACATTTTTCTCAAATGCACTTATTAGTGGTACCTGGATAACTACGGTATTGTCTGATTGACGGTGCCAAAGGATATTCAGTAACCCTTCATCAAACTACAACTTTTCCCTCAAAACTTCCAACCTATTTACAACGTTGCCATCCACTACTTGTGACTTAGGCAAGACCGGTCCTACAGAGAATGCCCATGAGCGGCCCTGCTTCCATCTTTGCATAAGCGGATACCTTCTGCTCTGGTCCCCTAAGTGTTATGCCCAAGTCGCGAAATCTCCCAATGACCACCAGGGACCCGATATCCGATGCAAAAGCAAGAGAGACTTTATTACCAAGCTCGAGCTGGGGCTCCCACTGGCACCGACGCATCGATTACAGGCAGGAAGGAGCCTGGAACTCTGGGTTTCATTGTTTACATAGGGTATTCTTGCGTGAAAAATGTTACCTTCTGTGGAAGGGTTAGTTGTTGGGTTCTGATTGGTTCCCATTTCCCGGGCTTAATTGCTTAATTCGAATTTCCTGGGCAGGTCATAAGTCCTGAATGTAAAGTCAGGAGATCCTGATCTGGGATCTGATTAGCTCACAGGTGGTGGGGTGAGGTCAGGGGATTTCCAAAGACTCTTTCCTCACAACTCTAAAATGGAGTCTTGTCCAACAAAATGGGGTGGCTTAGGTTCTTCATAAGGTCTTTAGGAAGAGACAGATAATAGTCACATACACCACCTTTCTCTTAATTAGAAATTCAACTAATTAGTTCGTTCCCTAAACTAAAGAGCCAGGAAGGAAAGTCGCTCAGTCCTGTCTGACTCTGTGCGGCCAGAATTCTCCAGGCCAGAATACTGGAGTAAGAGCTCTTCCCCTCTCCAGGGGATCTTCCCAACTCAGGGATCGAACCCAGGTCTCCAACATTGCAGGCGGATTTTTTTACTAACTGAGCCATCAGGGAAGCCTGGAAGTAGGTCTTAATTCAAGACATAGACTATCGTGAATTGATATTTTTATATAAGCAAAGTGTATAATTCACACCCACACTCACCCCCGCCATTGGGTGTTGGCACATGAGCCAATTCTCATCTAATGGAAAGTTGAAATATTTGACAAACTATTCTGCTTTGTCAGCCCCATTCTCATTTTGCTATGCTACAGAAATCTCAATATATTAATCCTATCCCCTCTGATTTGGAAAGGAAACATCTACTCCTAGCTAAGTGCAAAAATTTCCGAAAGCAATCCTTCAGAATGTATTTTATTATGAGTGAGTACAAACCTCTACATTTGATTAAAATAAAAGTTGGACACACTGATATAAATTATTACAGAACACAGGGAGGGGTCATGAAAGTGAGAAAGAATCATCAGATTATAGAAATGACTTTATGAGAGACATGATTCTCTCTTCTGCTTTAAATGTATCTTTTCTATACATATATGTAAGTATGAATATGACTTTTCAAGTTTATATTCCTCTCAGTTCTAATTTTTTTTTTTTTAATTCCTGATATTTTCACATTTGCTTTTGCCTTTGTTCTGGCATTTCGCTCTCTGGAGCCATTACTCAAAGTGATACTTAATAGCCAAAATAAGAAAGCAACATCTTTCAGTAATGCACATGACTGCTTAATGATGCAAGATCATCTTAATTCCCTCTCCTTGGGTTTTTATTTTCCTTTAGGGAGCAACAATTCTAAAGGCTTAACTCTGTCTCAGCTGGTGAAAGCTGAATTGCCCTGCTGAGTGCCGTGGCATTTTTTTCCCCTCTTCTGTTGGTCTGAGGAATAAAATCCCTATGCTCTTTTGAGAGTGAACCGTTTGAAGAGTGTTAGTGGTTTGCTTCCAAAATTTTGTTGCTTGGAGAATTGAGCTAAACACAAGGGACAGATAGGCTGCTGTTTCCAAGACCTCTTAAAAGACGTAAAATCACACCAAATGATATGTCATTTTACAGATTTCTCCCTTTAACACCGTTTTCCCAAAGGCTGACCTGCTAGTTAAATCAGGAGAGAGGAAGTAGGGCTGATCACTCGGAATAGAAGAGGAAGGATCCCAGAGAGCCCTGGAGTGCTGAATTCCAGGTTTATTATCAAAGAATGAGTAATGCGTGTACCGCAGCATGAGTGGCCGCAGAGTCACCTTTATATAAATATCCAAGCTGCTCAGGCTCCAAGCCCCATGTGTTATTCAGTCATCCCCGCTCTTTCCCACCAGGCTCCTGGGTTCCAGATAATTCCCAAGTTCCCTAACAGTGCTTGATTCAGTGCTTTCAATCACTCCATGGCTGCCGGAGTGGGGATTCTGACATGCTTACTGAGACCAGACTCGGAAAATTCAATCCTGCATCTTTTCCCCAGCAGAGTCGGGTGTCTCCAAATGTCTTACATCCTCCAGGAAATACAGAGCCGACGAGAAAAAGGGGCTACTGCCTAAAGCTCCAGTCCTCTGGTTGTTCTGAATCTCTGATCAGACCTCAAGCACTCTCCCACTCCCTGAAGAAACCTGATGTCTTGCTTAATTGATTGTTTCCCCCACCGGTGCTGGCGATCTGCTGGGGAAATGATGCTTTCTGCAGGATCATTTGGACAAAATGAAACTCTTCCTTAATCATCACCATTTTGCCCAAAGTGTGAAACAAACTCAACCCCTGAGATTAAGTTTAAGTTTACAAAAGATCATGGAAATGCTTCCTAATGAGGTCTTCCTAAGTCCCAAAGACTTAAAGGGCATTTTTGGCTCAGTGGCTCAGATGGTAAAGAATCTGCCTGCAATTCAGGAGACCTGGGTTCGGTCCCTGGGTTGGAAAGATTCCCTGGAGGAGGGCATGGCAACCCACTCCAGTATTCTTGCCTGGAGAATCCCATGGACAGAGGAGCCTGGCAGGCTACAGTCCATGCGGTCGAGTGAGTCAGACATGACTGAGCGACTAAGCCGCAGCATAGCACCAAGTACCACACTCCCACACCCCAGCAGCCCCACCCCACCAGCATCAACCACAGTCACTTAGAGCAATTAGGTGCAGAGTGCAGTTTAAAGTCTATACTACCAACTTGCTGTTATTTAGTCACTCAGTCAAGACAATTCTTTTGTGGCCCCATGATATGTACCCCCGCCAGGCTCCTCTGTCCATGGAAGTTTCCAGGCAAGAATACTGGAGTGGGTTACTGTTTCCTTCTCCAGGGCATATTCCAAACCGAGGGATTGAGCCTGGTTCTCCTGCATTGCAGGTAGATTCTTTACCACCTGAGCCACCAAGGAAGCCTGACTGTCTTCCAGACTTTGCTTAAATTCATGACCATTGAGTCAGTGGTGCTTTCTATCGTCTCATCTTCAGCTGCCCCCTTCTCAGTTTGCCTTCAGCCTTTCCCAGCATCAGGGTCTTTTACAATGAGTCAGCTCTTCACATCAGGTGGCCCAAGTATTGGAGCTTCAGTTTCAGCCAGCCGTCCTTCCAGTGAATATTCAGGGTTGATTTCCTTTAGGACTGACTGGTCTGATCTTCTTGCTGTTTAACACAAATCTGTTTTCTTTCTTCTCTGGTCTTTCTTGCCAACTGTCCTTGTGTCTTTTGTCTGCTATTTAGCACGACAGGGCACCATGAAGTCCCTGGGCCAGTGTAGACCCTCCCAGGCTCCCTGGACCTGGTCTTGCCTGGGATCCCAGGATGCTCAGAGCAGCACACTGCTCTCAGGGTTGTTCCCACAGCTGCAGGACTGATGCTCTGGGTGGGGACAAAGCAGATGCAATCTCCCCTTCCCAGGGCCACCTTCCCAAGCTGTATCTGCATGACCACCAACGGCTTGCAACCTCTAGTAGGGGTATACCCTGAGATAAAAACTGATAAAGAGAATCACTCTCCACCCACAGTCACTGACTAAACACTTCCAGTCCTGGAAAAAGATGACTGTAGCCATCTCTCATTGTAATGAGAAGGACGCTGAGGCCTTTCTGAGATAGGATTTTCCCCCTGCCCCCATATCATCTGCTCTAACTAATAGTATTTGATGCAAATTCTCTGAGTCCTTTTGCAGATGTGAATTCCTCCACTCCTCAGATGAAAGATGTTAACTACTTGATGACCAAGAGCACGGGGCCCCAGGCCTCCTGGAGGCAAGGACAGAACAGGGAGATACCCTGTTCCCTCATCATCAGCCATTCAGAGAATTTTGCACAACCTGATCATGTACCCTGGGAACCCACTCTCCAACCTGGCCTTTAAAAGTGCTTTGCCAAAACACTTCAGGGAGCTCCTAGCTTTTTAGGGCATAAGCCACCTTGTCTCCATGCATGGCCTTGCAGTAAAACCTTCTGTGCTTCAAACTCTGATGATACAATTTGCTTGACCTCACTGTACATCGGGCACATGAACTTGAGTTGACATCATCCCAACATGTGGCAGGGTTACCCACGTCTGATCCAGACCTGCCCTTCCTGTGCCTAAATCCAGGACCCTGTGGGGTGAGGCTAGGGCAACAGAGAAAGAGCTGGCCACTGAGCAGAAGCAAGGAGGGGGAAGCCAGGTGACCAGGGCTCATGAGTCCAAGAGGCAAAGGATATTCCTTAAGGATGTGGGGAGACAGTGTAGGCCAAGCAAACATTCAAAGATAAATTTATGTTAAGCATCAGGATGGTGGCCAGAGATCACTAAACCACAAGCCAGGGCCCTTCTGAGTGTAACAGCCCGAAGCGAATGCATGGCTTCTGTGCCCTTGAAATAAGCCGCCCTTAATCTCCAGTACTTTGGCCACCTCATGCGATGAGTTGACTCACTGGAAAAGACTCTGATGCTGGGAGGGGTTGGGGACCAGAGGAAAAGGGGATGACAGGGGATGTAATGGCTGGATGGCATCACCAACTCGATGGACATGAGTTTGGGTAAACTCTGGGAGTTGGTGATGGACAGGGAGGCCTGGTGTGCTGTGATTCTTGGGGTTGCAGAGTCAGACCTACTGAGCAACTGAACTGAACTGAACTGAACTTAATCTGGTGTTCTCTATTCTCTTGGCCAAACTCAGCAATGCCAGTTCAGCCTCTCTGGGACAGTCAGAGTGGGACCGAGCAGATTTGCTTTGACAATTTGGGAAATGTTAGTCATGCAGAATAGTGTTCACAAGCCTGTGTTTCCATGCACCAACAGCTCGGTAAGGAATAAAGGTGACACGCTGATCTGATTTTCATCTGCCTGAGTTCCCTCTCATCTTTGGTCCTACTCCTGCTCACTCTCCCTCAGTGAATTATGGACTCTATGTGTCCTGAGAGCAAGAAATCCGCAGGGAGTGGTTCTTCTCCTCACTGCTCCATGGCACACATCCTCTCAGGGGATCTCCCCAGTGTAGGGAGACCACTTCTGGCCCAAGGTTGCTTATTTCCAGGAAGACCAGCATGTCTATTCCAAGATCTGATTAACTTTCACACAAAGCTGCATCCTTCATCTTAGCCTTTCTTAGTAATTACATATTTATTTTGTTGTTGTTCTGTTTCTTTATAAGCAATTCACAGCTGGCCAAGGAAAAGTAGAGCTATTTATTGGATCCTCTTACATGCCCTTGTAGCTCAGTTGGAAAAGAATCTGCCTGCAATGCGGGAGACCTGTGTTTGATTCCTAGGTTGGGAAGATCCCTGCAGAAGGAAATGGCAACCCACTTCAGTATTCTTGCCTGGGAAATCCCATGGACAGAAAAGCCTGGGAGGCTACTGTCCATGGGGTTGCAATATTCAGACACAACTTAGCAACTAAAAACCAAAGTACTCTAAAACACACATGAAATTTTCCTCAATCATTCATCCTTGGCCTGACCTTCCTGTGACTTTTGATACTTGAGGATTGGGTGCTCCCTCTGGATGGATGGAGCTTCTCCAACATCTGAATTTCAGAAACCTGTCTCATCTTCCTTCAATTCCTTTTCTGAGTTCTCCTTCTTATTTTCAGCCAGAACTTTTCCTTTGCTTATTTCATAAAGACTATCTTCCCAGCATCCTCTCTTCAGCATTTTATCATTATATTCTCTCTCTTTAAGAGCCCTTTCCTCTCCAGTGTTTCCAATGACCACCTATACAACAATGATTCTCTAATTTCCTTCCCTAGCTTGACATTTCCTACAAAGTTCAAAGCTAGTATTGTAGTCTTTATTAAATATCGGTGTCTGGATAGGAAAGTCTTCTATGGTATCAAGTGAACTAATCCTGTTTTCTTCTTTTAATTGGCTCCTCCTTTTATACCCTCAACAAGATGAAGTGCTAATTCATACAGTGTTCCCAAGCCAGAAGTCCTAACCTCTGAGATTCGCATGTGATATGCCTTTCTACTCTTGGCACATTCACCAAATAACCAACTCCTGTAAGTAGTGCATTCTGTATATTTTTTTTTCCACTAAGAACCTTTCTCTCAGTTAGCTTATCTCAGATCATCATTATTACATAAATGTGCACTAAGCAATTTGCCTTATTTAAGAGATTTGTGTAGAAAAGCAAAAGTTTCCATCAGAAGATATTCATTGATCAATCAACTGCAAAATCAATATATTCTCTGGGTTTATATCTGCTTAAACAAGTTTCTTTCTCTATAATTTATATTGTCTCCTTTGAAGAATTCATATTTCCATGTTTACAGTAATTGCAAATATCTGGCTATACAACCTAAATTATACCATGCAAATTGATTTCAAAATTATGCTGCTTACTTTGCAAAAGAAGAAGGATTCAATAGAATAGATGAAGGTATTGGAGAAGATTTCAAATGTCAGAACAATCACAAGGGGTTAGGTTGTGTACTGCACAATTGTAGGGTGGCATTGTCCATGTGATGATTATAATTGTGTGTTTATTATGAAAAAACTATGTTTGGGAAGGAATACTTTTCCTTTTTCTTCTTTTTTTCTAATCCAACAATAGTTTCTGTGTAGTTAGGAAGTAGGATTGCAAATCATACACACAGCCATTTCAAACGAGAATTGAGTAGGCTTTGATCACTTAGCAATTAGGTAAAGTGAAGTGAAAGTCACTTAGTCAGGTCTGACTTTGAGACCAGAATTCCCGAGGCAAGAATACTGGAGTAGGTAGCTGTTCCTTTCTCCAGGGGATCTTTTCAACCCAGAGATCGAACCCAGATCTCCCACATTACGGGCGGATTCTTTACCAGCTGAGGCACAAGGGAATCCCATCAATTATGTAAGATATAATCATTAGGGATTAAAATGGTGTGCATATCAAAGAATTAAGACAAATACCTTGGAAAAAGTAATAAAACTCTCAAATATATTTACAAATTTGGCCCTCTTTGAAGTTAATGATATTAAAGTCAAATATACATTTCAGGACCCAAAATATGTTATCATATAATTTTATAAGAAAAAATATGCAATAAGTATTAAAGCTTCTAGTTCCCTTTTACTTATAAGAATCCCCACATAGCTTAAAAATAAAACCTGACTGTGATTTAATATAAGCCAAAGTAAATTTTTTTCACAATGTTACTTTTATCTTTTAAGATAAAACCGTCATGAAAAAATGTGTTCCATTATTTACATGACATTTAAATTACACATTTAGTGGGTCAACACAGAATAGCAATCTACTTAGATTATTTGTCATTGGCTGAGAAAGACTTACCATACTGATATAGCCCCACACAATGATGTCTCTAAAAGAGAAATCCAACAAGGCACTCATTGCTTAAGTTCCTTCACTAGCTCATAAATGCTCTGTGGGTGCATTTTAAGTCCCAGTAAAGTCCTCCATCTTTTTTCACTATTCTAAGTCTTATCATCTTCAGGCTCATATCTTGTAACTTAACCTCAGTTCAATTCAGTTCAGTCACTCAGTCGTGTCCGACTCTTTGCGACCCCATGAATCACAGCATGCCAGGCCTCCCTGTCCATCACCAACTCCCAGAGTTTACTCAAACTCATGTCCATCGAGTCGGTGCCCTACCTCAAAAGTACCACCACACCACTTATTTAGTCCTCAACCCCTCAACAGCTGAGATCTACTCGTGGCTCCTAGAATGAATCATGTGAATCAAGCTGGCATTTAGCCATGTGATTTCTTCTTTGACTACTTTTTCTCACCTAAGATCGTTTGCTTTTCATCCTTCAAAATCATGCTGATGGTTTCACTGGCTCTGAGAAGCTTTCTTTGACAAACTGCAGGCCAAACTCCTCGCTTTGTAACCACTCAAGAAAGAACGGTACTCAATCTTCATAGGCGCATCTGCACTCAGCACCTACGTCTTTTGCTGCAATCACCACCTGGTATTTCAAATCTCACCTTAAACGTGTAAACATCTAGAAAAAAGGGACTGTATCTGTACACATAGGTGTCTATACTTATTTTAATAGACCCATAAGAGAAATAAGGGGGCTTCCCTGGTGGCGCTAGTGGTCAAGAACTGTCCTGCCAATGCAGGAGGGATAAGAGATGTGAGTTTGATCCCTGGGTCTAGAAGATCCCCTAGAGGAAGACATGGCAACCCACTCCAGTATTCTTGCCTGGAAAATATCCACGAGCAGAGAAGCCTGGAGGGCTGCAGTCTACGGGGTCACAAAGAGTCAGACACAACTGAAGTGATTTAGCATGCATGCACACAAAAAAATAAGAACATTCGACAAAAAGTTAGTCTTTCAAAATGGATCAAAAGTGACACAGGTCAAAGAGAGGGCCTTACCATTATTTCCCCATCAGTTCTTCAGATCCTGTGTGTGAGGCTCCCTATAATGAGTGCACTGAGCGATTCCAAGGATACAGAGGTCTCTATAAACATGGAACTGGGAAAGACTGCTTCTTCTTTTTTGTTTGTTTTAAATTTTTATTGGCGTATAGTTGATTTACAGTGTTATGTTAGTTTCAGGTGTACAACAAAATGAATCAGTTTTACATGTACATAAATCCACTGTCTTTTTTTTTTTATTATTCTTTTCCCGTATAGGCCATTGCAGAATAGTGAGTAGAGTTCCCTGTGCTATACAGCAGATTCTTATTAGTTATTTATATTATATGGAATAGTGTGTTTACATCAATCCCAGTCTCCTTATTTATTCTCCCCCTTCTCCCATACCTTCTGGTAAACATAAATTTGTTTTCTACAGCTGTTTGATTCTACTCTTTTTTGTTGTTGTTGTTGTGGCTTTTTTTTTAATTTTTATTGGAGTATAGTTGCTTTATAATGTTCCCTGGCAGTACAGTGGTTGAGGCTGTCTCTTGAAATGGATGAAAGCTTTATTTCCTGGCTACCCACAGACCACATCCTCAACAGACCACAAAACCTCCTTGTTGTTTTATTTTGCTCTTTTAAAAGATAATAGTTAACATATTTTCCCATCCAATATTGGGTTGTCTAAACAATATAAGATCTTACAAATTTGATATTTTCAATGGTAAATAAGAAAATCACAACACAAATTACTAACATTTTTAGCACTCATACTTTCATGACTTTGTCATTTTATATCTGTGGAATTCAAGGAAAAACTATTTCTTCCCTATTTTCTCCATCTGTGCAAGTCTGTTCCCTGTCTTTTATTATTTCACCACAGCCACAACTGATAATTCAATGTATAACCAATTATTTTCAAAAAAGAAAAGATGTAAAACTAAAATTGGATACACCCATCACCTTGGGCAGGTACCCTAAACAATAACAACTTATTTCAATGGCCTGGAGGCAGAGAAGAAGTCCGAATAATGAGTTAAGGTCAAATCTTACACTTAGTCTGAGAAAACTTTCAGAAATATAAAAGAATAGGAGACAATCCCAGAATTTCATCACAGGTGCTAGCTGAGCTGTCTGAAAACAGAAATGAGCATCTGAGATGGATGACTTCAATTGGTCAAACAGGTAAGTAGTCAACCATATTATAGCTGATATGTGATAGGTCACAGACACTGCTGGGAGCCCAGTGAAAGTTTCTCAATCCCTATGGAAGGCAAATATTTGGATTTCTTTGGAAGGAATGATGCTGAAGCTGAAGCTCCAGTACTTTGGCCACCTCATGCGAAGAGTTGACTCATTGGAAAAGACTCTGATGCTGGGAGGGATTGGGGGCAGGAGGAGAGGGGAACACTGGGGATGAGATGGCTGGATGGCGTCACTGACTCCATGGGCGTGGGTCTGGGTGAACTCCGGGAGTTGGTGATGGACAGGGAGGCCTGGCGTGCTGCGATTCATGGGGTCGTAAAGAGTTGGACACAACTGAGCAACTGAACTCAACTCATAGCTAAGAATGAAATCGGGCATTAAGCAATTCAATAAGACAATAATTCAGATCCAGAAATCAAAGCAAAATTCAAGTTAGGTTAAGGGTTGGGTTACTGGATATAGAATGATTTTATAAAACCAAACTAAATTAGGGTTAGAAAAATTTCAAAAGTAATGTGCTTACATACTAGGGATGGGATACAGATGGGTAATTAGAAAGCTAGTTAGATGTCTTTTACCACAGGGAATAAATTACTCTAAATCTTGATCCCTTAACTGACACTTCTAGGTATACAAGATGTGAGCTGTGAAAAGCCTGTGGAAGAGAAATATAAGAGCAAATTCAAAACTTAAATTTAAGATGAGTATGACATCTGACATTATTCAAGCACAGGGAACAGGGTAGTTTAAAGCAGAGATATTCAAATTTGAAGAACATCTTAATCATCTGCAAATCATTTTCATTTAGCTCAATAAACTTTAAGCAGATTGAAATTTATTGGCTCAGCATTTACAGACAAAGGGTAGAAAAGATGTCCAGAAGATGATGGATCTAGTTGGTACCCAAGAGCGAGGAGGACCAATGACTCTGACACCTGTGAGACTCTCTTCTTCCTCCATCTTTTAGCTGGGCTTTCCTCTGGCTGGCAGCTGGCAGACACCCCTCACAATAGTGGGCAAGCAGACACACAGCCCCTCTTGAGCTTTGCACCTCCACCCACAGCTTCTGCTATCAGTAGAGAACATACTTTGTCAGGTTCTGACTGATTTGAAATAGCCTGGAAAATGCCTTGAATTGACTAATCTCGAGTTAGGCAATGATTCTTGGACTAATGGGAAGAGAGAGCCAAGGTAAAGCTATGATGGGCTGAATTGTCTTCCCCACGATTCATATGTTAACATTCTAACCCTAGTTCCTGAGAGTGTGAATGCACTTGGAACTAGGGCCCTTAACAGAGGGAATTAGGTAAACATGATGTCATCAAGGTGGGTCAAAATCCAAACATGATGAATATCTTTATAGGAAGGAGAGGTCTGGACACAGATATGCTGGGAAAGATTGAAGGCAGGAGGAGAAGAAGGGCACGACACAGGACAAGGTGGCTGGATGGCATCACTGACTCATGGGCATGAGTTTGAGCAAACTGCAGGAGATGGTAAAGGACAGGGAAGCCTGGAGTGCTGCAGTCCATGGGAACACAAAGTTAGACGTGACTGAGCTACTGAACAAAAAACCAAACCAAAATTACAAAGGCCATGTGAGGACACGGGAATGAGACAGCCATCTACAGGCCTGGAAGAGAAGCCCCGGAAGAAGCCAGCCCTTCTCACAGCTTGATCTCAGATGCGTAGCCCCCAAAACTGCGAGAAAATGGGGAAAAAAAAAGTTAAGCCCTTCAGCCTGTAGTACTTTGCTATGGCAGCCCTTGGTAAATGAATTCAGAAACAGAGCAGAGGTCCTCTAGGGCACCAGAGCCTTGCTCCAGCTCCTGCCATCAGTACAGAGGATACTCTACCACGCCTTGCTTTTACACACCCTGGCAAAGGCTTCCAAGTGACCACACCTGAGTCAGTTAATGATCTTGGATTAATACAGAGATAGACGCAGAGCACTGTTTGGGCTGGTTGCCTCCGCCTGGACTAGTCAACTGTGGTCAAAGAACTACAGACAAACATGAAGTCAGCTTCCATCGGATTGATGGAATTGTGTTCTAGAATAATTCAGAGGAAAAGTGGTACTGTTTCAAGAGGAATAAGGGTTTGGAATGTTAAAAAAATAATATGTAAATTCACTGTAACAGTTTTCCAAAAATTCTAAGACTAGACATTCGAGTTTCTGATACTTGGCTTGGATACATCTAAATATTTTAAAGTTTTACCGATGATTCTGCTAATAAACTAGTTTATAATCACTAATTTTTAGTCAAGATAGAGAGTGTTTTTATGACCTTTGGACTACAAAGCAGTCTTTAACATTGTTTTTCTATTTTTGGCACGACTAGCAAAGAATATACAAATTCCAGGTTAACAATGATAGGTTAACTCCCAGGCAGAAAGGTAAAAATGATGAAGCTTCACAATGAAACATGTAAGACACCTTTGAAAATGGCTCTACATGGTTGGTGTTGAGACATGTAGAAAAAAATCTTGATTTTTCTTTGAATTTGCCTGTACCTGACTTCTATCTTTGACAGGAATCTAAGTTGGACAGACATTGGACAAACTATCACAAGAAAAAGAAAATAGGTAAACAAAAGCATACAAAAACATTTTCCCACATCATAGAGTGTAAAGGATAGCCATAGATTGTGATAAAGCACTGACAAATGGATTTAAATCTTGAAGCTATTGCTAAAATTTAAGCCCAAGTGCTGGAATATATGTCCTGGGAGTTTCACAACTTAATAATAGCTGAATTGAGTTTCTGGATAAATTCACACAGAGCACTATAATCATTTGTTTTTAGTAAGAAAACATGTTTGATTGAACTATTTTTACATATGTTGGGCAGAGATTTTTTTTCTCTTCTTTTCATGCTGAGTTTAATCATTCATTTTATTCCACTTTTTTACTTATGAATATTTTATATATTTACAATAAGAAAATATTAGGGACTTAAACACTGAGAACAAAATAAATGCAAAGAACTTCACATTAAGATATCTCTGTCCACGGGGATTCTCTAGGCAAGAATACTGGAGTGGGTTGCTGTGTCCTCCTCCAGAGGATCTTCCCAACCCAGGGATCACACCCATTGCAGGCAGTTTCTTTACCATTTGAGCCACCCGGGAAGCCCAAGAATACTGGAGTGGATTGTCATGCCCTCCTCCAGAGGATCTTCTCAACCCAGGAATTGAACCAGGTTCTCTTCCATTCCACAAGGATTCATTACCAGATGAGTTACCAGGGAGGCCCATGGACAATGCTAACCAAAATAAAAAATGAGTAATGGGGGCAATGACAAGAGATGCAAAAATTCTGCATTAGTGGAGTGCGCCCTGGTATAAAGTGGTATGAGAAACTTTCTTACAGCTAGTGAGATATCAGTCATGAAGAAATACAGATTGATGAACTATACTCCCCAACTATGTGAAGCAACTAGCCACCAGCTATAAAAAATAGAGATGAATCTAAGGTCATTTGCATTATGTTGAAGATTTAGTAATGTCGGCTTCCTAGGTGGTTCTGTGGTAAAGAATCTGCCTGCCAATGCAGGAAACGCAAGAGACACAGGTTTGATCCCTAGGTGGGGCAGATCCCCTGAAGGAGGACATGGCAACCCTCTCCAGTATTCTTGCCTGGAGAATCCCATGGACGGAGGAGCTTGGTAGGCTACGGTCTATGAGGTCACAAAGAGTCAAATAAAACTGAGCAACTGAGCATATTCACAAGCAATGTTAGCCCGTGTGTGTGCTTGCTCAGCTGCCTCAGTCATGCCCAACTCTTTGTGACACGACGGACCATAGCCCACCAGGCTCTGCTGTCCATGGAATTCTCCAGGCAAGAATACTGGAGAGGGTTGCCATGCCCTCCTCTAGGGGCTTTCCCTGACCTAGGGATCAAACCCGCAACTGTTCTATCACCTGTGTTTCAGGAAGGTTCTTTACCCACTGAGCCACCTGGGAAGTCCCAACATAATCCACTAAGGCAAAATGGCCTTCTCATTCATTCTTGGTGCCAGGAAGAGGGAGATAGAAGGCTTTAGAAACATGCTCTCTACCATCAGTTCAGTTTAGTCACTCCGTCATGTCCAATTCTTTGCAACCCCATGAACCGCAGCACGCCAGGCCTCCTCGGCCATCACCAACTCCTGGAGTTCACCCAAACCCATGTCCATGGAGTCAGTGATACCATCCAACCATCTCATCCTCTCTCATCTCCTTCTCCTCCTATCCTCAATCTTTCCCAGAATCAGGGTCTTTTCAAATGAGTCAGCTCATTTGGCCAAAGTTTGGAGTTTTCACCTTCAGCATCAGTCCTTCCAATGAATATTCAGGACTGATCTCCTTTAGGATGGACTGGTTGGTTCTTGCAGTCCAATGGACCTTCAAGAGTCTTCTCCAGTACCACAGTTCAAAAGCATCAATTCTTCAGCACTCAGCTTTCTTTATAGTCTAACTCTCACATCCATACATGACTACTGGAAAAACCATAGCCTTGACTAGATAGACCTTTGTTGACAAAGTAATGTCTCTGCTTTTCAATACACTGTCTAGGTTGGTCATAACTTTCCTTCCAAAGAGTAAGTGTCTTTTAATTTCATGGCTGTAATCAACATCTGCAGTGATTTTGGAGCCCCCCAAAATGAAGTCAGCCACTGGTTCCCCATCTATTTACCAGGAAGTGACAGGACCGGATGCCATGATCTTCATTCTCTGAATGTTGAGCTTTAAGCCAACATTTTCACTCTCCTCTTTCACTTTCATCAAGAGGCTCTTTAGTTCTTCTTCACTTTCTGCCATAAGGGTGGTGTCATCTGCATACCTGAGGTTATTGATATTTCTCCAGGCAATCTTGATTCCAGCTTGTGCTTCTTCCAGTCCAGTGTTTCTCATGATGTACTCTGCATAGAAGTTAAATAAGCAGGGTGACAATATACAGCCTTGACATACTCCTTTTCCTATTTGGAACCAGTCTGTTGTTCCATGTCCAGTTCTGTTGCTTCCTGACCTGCATACAGATTTCTCAAGAGGCAGGTCAGGTGGTCTGGTATTCCCATCTCTTTCAGAATTTTCCACAGTTGATTGTGGTCCACACAGTCAAAATCTTATAGATACAATTTTAGATGGGAAGGAAGAACTTGGCCTGAGGCAAAGTCCATGTTAGGGAAGGAAGGGTGACAACTCTATGCCCCAGTCTTACCTGATTTTTAACACAATGTCAGCATACTTTGGGGGCTCTGAATGTAATGGCTTCAAATATCAACTCATAAGTGAATCAATGAATGATAAGTGAATGAATGCATAGATAAATTGGAAGCATCATACCAGATTATGAAGCCTTAGGCAGCAATCTTGAAATCATAGGAGAAAGGAGATATGTCAGCTTTGCTTTGGAACAGTAGTGAACAGCTGGCTGAACAGATGTTCTCTGAAGAATCAGATTTGGATTTCTAGTCCAAGCATAAGCTGAGGATTGGAATAGCAGGCTCTTGGCAAAGTAAAGCTCAAGAGAATGTGGTTGAGCATGTTTATCCAAAAACTAGCTGCTTTGCTCACCAGAGCACTGTGTCCAGAGGGGAAGTCTGTCCTGATAAAAGAGTACAAACCATTATGTTAGACCATTATCATGCTTAGACTTCATATCCGTGGCTCAGTCATAAAAAAAGTCGCAGACAAGCTTATACCTTGCAGAGGTTCTGTATATTGTTGGAGGTAAAGATTTGACCCAATAGCCCTTTAAGTTGCTGAGCACTTTATCCTATGAGTGAGTCTAGATCCCTTGGGAGCCAATATCTCAAAAGGACTTCATTTCTCTACTTCCAAGAAGCAGAACACATTGCGCTCTCATCCCTTATTCATGAAGTCATAGTCCAGGGAATAAGAGTTCAAATGTTCTTCCTTCATATCCCATCAAGTCTTAAAGGAAATTTATCATTATTTTTCTTCAGATACTTAGGAAGGGCCTGCATGTGTCTCTGCATGTTATGTCACTGCAGTCTTGTCTGACTCTTTGCGACCCTAAGGACTGTAGCCCACCAGGCTCCTCTACCCATGGGATTCTCCAGGCAAGAATCCTGGAGTGGGCCGTCCTGCCCTCCTTCAGGGGATGTGTCTGACCCAGGGATTGAACACATGTCTCTTTACATCTCCTGTATTAGCTGGCAAGTTGTTTACCACTAGACCCAACTAGGAAGCCTATGAAGTTCATAATGCTGTAGGAATTATGGAGGATAAAGATGATAAAACTTGATATATTCCTACATGGAAATTTTGGCTCTAATCCATGCTACTGTTGTTAAGTTGCTAAATCGTGTCCAACTCTTTGCGACCCCATGACTGCAGCCTGCCAGGCTCCTCTGTCCGTGGGATTTCCCAGACAAGAATACTGGAGTGGGTTGCCATTTCCTTCTCGAGGGAATGTTTCCAACTCGGGGATCAAACCTCCATCTCCTGCATGGGCAGGCAGATTCTTTACCACTGAGCTACCTGGAAAGCCCAATGGTGTGCTACATACAGGCTAAAATAAGTGTAGTAGACATTTGAAATTAAAGGACTATTAAAGACAGATAAAATATTGCACTTCTGGAGTGGGACCATTGTTATTATTATTTTTTCTGGGAGCAATAAGAAAGGCCATATAATGAAAATAACATTTAGCCAGCTTTCAAGAATAGGTAAAATTTGACCTTGCATAAAATATAATAATGGAAGCAGTTATTTATTGAGCTATCACTGCATGGTAATCATTGTCCTAGACAGTGAAGTGGATACCTGCATTATTTAGAATAAGCTAAGATGGTGTAATAAGGAGAATACAAATATTCACTTTCCTGAAGACTAAAAGTTTTCTACCACTTTGCTATATCACATGATTTTCATCGTTACATTAGCCATTACGTCTCAATAATAACCTTAAAATCTGTATGTGGTTCAGTTACTCTACTTGTACTAGTTTTTTAATGTGGGAAAAATATTTACTTATGTCTGTTTCTCCATATGATGAGATGAACTCTTTCATTAAGGTGGCACTGTAAGAATGGAGAGGTGGGCAAGGTATAATTTCATCATCTTTTTAAAATCCAAATCTGAAGATAAATACAATGAGGGGAATGAAGAAGAGAAAGAAGAAATATGATTGCAATGTCTTAGAACGTTAGAGATACATTGATAAAACTGTTAAAAAAATAAGCAAGCACGGAAGACGTTTTTTAATACATAATATTTTCTTAGTAAATAAAAACTAAATTGGATATAAACAAACAAACATAAATGGATAATTGGAGAGGGTTGATAGATTAGCAACAAAGATAAAATAACTTTTAAAAGATGAAATTGAGGTACTAGGTAGTTATGCATTTCAAATGTGGTATTTCTCTATTAGGAAAAGATTCTTAAAAAAATCCAAAAAGGAAAGGATATATGTATACATGGAGCTGATTC
This sequence comes from Aepyceros melampus, assembly GCA_006408695.1. Lineage (NCBI taxonomy): Eukaryota > Metazoa > Chordata > Mammalia > Artiodactyla > Bovidae > Aepyceros > Aepyceros melampus. The sequence goes on along the minus strand of SJXQ01001532.1, from coordinate 327,262 downwards.
ACTCTGTTATCAGCAGAGATGAATACAACACTGTAAATCAACTATACTGCAATAAAGGTAATTTTAAAAATTAAAAAAAAGAGAAAAAATGATAAGTTGCCCAAAACATTAAAGTTTCCCACTTGCAATTTTTCTAATTCAGTATTGCCAGAACTTTGTCAATTTTCTTCTCTAAAACTAGAGCCTCAGCCCTAAATAAACTGTTTTAATTTTTGCAATTTTGAATGCATCCTTTTAGAGTGGAGCCAATTTTACCAACTAGCTGAGAACTTGGTCCTAATTAATTAGTTGAAATGGAAACTTTAGAAGTCTGTATTTGATATTTTCTTAATAGCTATGTAGGGATCGAAAATAAAATATAACTGAAGCAAATCACTACAAAATTAGAAGCCAGTAGTGACATTTCTAAACTACAAAACAGCTCAAGGAAGAATAAAAGAGGGAAAAACATACAAGCTTGGGATTCTGTATTTTTAATGTCAAAAGTGATTTCAGTCATTTTCTCACTGCCCTTTCAAGAAGCAATCAAAAAATGACATCAGACTCTGGGAAATTTGGAGGATCTAAAGTGACTCTTAATTCTACAATTTACAGTTTTCATTGCTTTAAGACTTATCTTCTTTAACAGCAGTTATTGAACTGGTGGATTGAGTTCCAAAGGATCATGACATAAGACTAGCTGTTTTGTAATTTTTCAAAAAGTTTGAGAGAGTCACTTTTAGCAACTTCTAACAGTTCCTAAAAATCTACAATATATGTCAGTATTGAATTTAGAGTTCCGAACCATTAAATTTAGGTAAAGCACCTATGCCTTAAGTTCAGGAGGCCACTGATTGGGGGAGGGAGGTGGAAAGCAATACAAAGGAATTTTAAAACCAAAGCAAAAAGCGTATTAGATGAAAGAGCAGGGATTCAAAATGAAATGTTATTTCCCTGGCCCTATCCCCAGGGGCGAAGCAAATGTGTTTCCATAGTTTCAAAACAGCTAGTTGAAAAGTGACTAACTGATTTTCTTTGCAAATATGCAAGTAAAATCATTTAAACTAAAGTTTACTCCTTCAATTCTTTTACCTTTAAATAGATAAATAGTGTATATAAGTAGACTTCCCTGGTGGCTCAGACTGTAAAGCATCTGTCTACAATTTGGGAGACCCAGGTTCGATCCCTGGGTCAAGAAGATCCCATGGAGAAGGAAATGGCAACCCACTCCAGTACTATTGCCTGGAAAATCCCATGGACAGAGGAGCCTGGTGGGCTACACTCCATGGAGTCGCAGAGTTGGATACGATTGAGTGACTTCACTTTCACTTTCTTTCACTTTGTATAAAAGTAGAGATGGAGAAATTAAAATGATGATACAGGAATACAAGACTAACCAATGAATTAATGAAATTGAGAACTGAGAAAGAAAGACAGAAGTTCAAAAGCATGCCTGAGAAACATACAGTCAGAGAGCCAAGAAAAACAGGGCACATAAAATTGCAGCTGGTAACAATGAATCATGAGAGGCCCTATCTTTTAGTGCATTTTAAAAATCTAGTCACATTGGTTCAATAAGGTGAAATAATAACTGATATTGACAACTTTGAACCAATGGGTGGAAGGATGCTGTGTCTGTCAAATAAAATGATTCAAAGCAGAATTAAAGTTAAGCTGAATGAGAGAGAAAAAGAGCGAAAAAGTTGGAAAGGAGATCCCTAAGTGAATGTAGAAAGTGGCATTATACACTGCCTGCAAAATGAGGACAGATGAAGATTAATGGTCTGCAGATATTCTGCCTGTGCTTTTGCAGAAGATGGTTTTGCTTTATTTATCTTGGCTGCCACAAAGAAGTAAGGCTCAGCCATACACAGACGTATCCCACATGGCAGTAGAAAGCATCTGTTTTCAGAAATAACTGTACTCACGTTAGAGAAGCATACTATCTACATATATATGGTGGATAGAAATTTCAAGGTATTATGTTTCTCAATGTTAATCTGTACCATTTGCATGACACATTGTGGTTTTGTACTTTCCTTGGTTCTTTTAGACAAATCTCTTCCCACATTAAAAAGAATTTCAAATGTTTACACATCACAAAATCATGACATGTGGTTCTATGTCTACAAATGCTGTCATAGGGGATCATTAGCAGATTCTATAATGATTACCCTGCTGAAGTGAGCTACCAGTTAAAAATGGATAATATGAATCTGTTATCCTGAATCCATAAAATGATTATAAGCCAGACCCTGCAGAATATAGTTGATGAGAAAAACAGACCAGCTCTGTCTTGCAAACTGCTGATTCCAGCGTGGTCTTAGTCTAAACACTATATACTAGGAGTAAAAATAATAAATTTGAATATATTTATAAAGCAGATATCTCAAAGATGAATAGTATTCTGTTTATTATTTTAAGCCCATTCAAAAAATGCTGAAGATAACTATTTAATACATCATGTGTGTAATGCTTTACAGTTAACAAAATATTCACATTAAATGCAACTCATTTAATCTAAAAAAAAATCTTCCAAATAGGAATTATTATCTTTAATATTTGTTGGATAAAAAAGCTAAAATTGGTCAAGAGTACCAAAACAGTTTCAGCTAAAATGTGGAGAAGTTGAAATTTGACCCAAATTTCTCTAATTCTGTCCTTTAATTAAGCTGAGTAAAATCTGAGTGATTACCATTGGTAAGGTACAATACTGTGCTCAGCTTATAACACCATGATGGAACTAAAAAGGTCCCTCCCACCATGAAAAATTTGTCTCAGCAAGCAAGTTTCTAAACAGCTATTTAAATAAAATTTTGAAAAGATTCACAAAAGACAAAAGCAAAAACACCAATATTATATCAAGTGACCTATCTTAATTTGGTAGGTTTAAAAAAGGATTTTCTTGAAAAGTTAAGCCAAAGTAGGCTTCTTATAAGCTATTTAGAAGAAAAATGATTGTCTATTAAGGCTGAGGAGATACTACATGGAGAGTTCCCACATTGGTGTAAATATGACTTATGTGAAGAATGAAAGGCAGCTCATGCCAAAGGACTAATGAGAGAAGGAAATGGTTGGTGCCAGCTGAGGCGGGTGACGTTGGCAGGGCAAGATCCCAGTGGACAGCCACTGAAAAGCTTTGCTCAAGGAAGTGATACAGTGGTAAGATCAGATTTTGGTGCAAAGCAGAGAATGAATGCAAGTGGAATAAAAATGGAGATAGACACATTTAAAAATGTGCAAAAGATCTAAAGAGACACCTCATTGTCAAATATTATAGATAACAAATAGCATATGAAAATATGCTTATCATCATACGTTATTAGGGAACTGTAACTTTAAACAACAAAGAGATACTGCTACATACCTATTGGAATGGCCGAAACCTGACACACTGACCATATCAAATACTGGCAAGAATGTGGCATAACAGAAACTCTCATTCACTGCTGGTGGGAATGCAAAATGGTACTACAACATGGGAAGACAATTTGTCAATTTCTTACAAAACTAAGCATAGCCTTACCATACAATTCAGCAAGAGCACTTCTTAGTATTTATCCCAGTGAATTAAAAGCTCATGCCTATAGAAATATTTGCACAAGGAAGTTTATAGCAACTGTATTCATAACTATCAAAACCTGAAAACAACCAAGATGCCCTTCAGTAGATAAATAAAGGATGCTGCTGCTGCTGCTAAGTCGCTTCAGTCGTGTCCGACTCTGTGTGACCCCATAGATGGAAGCCCACCAGGCTCCTCCATCCATGGGATTTTCCAGACAAGAGTACTGGAGTGGGGTGCCAATGCTTTCTCCAAAATAAAGGATAAATAAACTGTAATAGTTATTGACAATAGAATATTATTCTATGTTTAAAAAATGAGCTATCAAGATATGAAAACATACGAAGTAAGCTTAAACGCACATTGCTAAGTGAGAGAAGACAATCTGAACCGGCTACATATTGTGAGTGCAACCATAGGACATTCTGGAAAAGTCAAAATTAGAGACAGTAAAGAAACAAAGAGGAGGAGCATTTAGAAGACTGGAATCACACCATGATCAGAAGTGACAGTGATCTGAAATGCTGTGTCCATGTAGGACAATAAATTATCTATCACACATAAAGCTATCTAAACATAGTCCTCAAAGAAGCACTGCAAAGGGTTTGAAGAATTAACTTACTGACATGAAAAACAATTGTGGTTAAGTCATTATCTACTTTTTGTTAAAAATGTTTGTTAATTTGGTCGCACCACATGGGGTCTCTTATCTCCCTGACCCCAGGGTCAAACCCTTGGCACCTGCATTGGAAGCACAGAGTCTTAACCGATGACATCCAGGGAATTTCCCAGTCATTATCTACTTTAAAATCCCACTACTTCCCGATTAAAAACATGCACACAATTTTAATGTGTATCAGTTCAGTTCAGTTGCTCCGTTGTGTTCAACTCTTCGCAACCCCATGTACTGCAGCATGCCAGGCTTCCCTGTTCATCACCAACTCCCAGAGTTGTGAATACTTTCCCCAACTTGCCTTTAGTAACTTCTCTGCCTTACCTCCACCATCCCTCCCCAAAGTTACCTACCTTTAGCCGCAAGACTCACTGTTCTCCAAGAATGTTTGCACAATGCTGACTCTGTACATATCTCATTGCTTCTGCCTAGGATACCTCATCCATCTGGTGAATGGCGAATTCTTCTAACCAGAATCAGTTCAAATATCACTTTGGTGTCAAAACCTCAAGCCTTTCTCCATTCAATGTAGTTTCTCCATCCTTAGATGTCCAGTGATTTTTACATTCATCATTTCACTTATCCTACTGAATTATGACTAGATTGCTTAGCACAAAGGTTTGTTCCACCCATCTTTGGTCCTCAAAGGCAAAGCTATTCCATTTTTAACTTTGTATACTCAGTAGATATGTTCTATACTTAGTAAAGTCTTCAGTAGACATTGAGATCATAAATTATTATCTATTCAAGAACAAAATGCTTAGGAATCCAAAAGTGAGTTGGCTGTTATATGGACACATGGTTCTTAAATGGACTTTTCATACAGTTGAGTTTGCAGATGTGGAGACCCTGGTAAGGAGGGCCAACTTCAAGTTATATGCAGGTTTTTGACTGAGTGCATGTCAGTGCTCCAATCCCCATAAAATCAACAACTATATTCCTAATAGTCAAGCTATGACTCAAGCTAAAACTATGTTTTCTTAAAAAAAAGAAAACTGGTTGTTTTTGTGCAGCATAATGGTTGATAAAGGCTCATGTTCCTCTATTTTAAAATAATGTTTCATTATAGTGGTACAATTTTGGATCTGCATTCAGTTCAGTTCATTCACTCAGTTGTGCCCAACTCTTTGCAACCCCATGCACTGCAAGGCTTCCCAGGTGGCACTAGTCCTAAAGAACCTGCCTGCCAATGCACGAGATTAAGAGACAGGGGTTCTATCTCTGGGTCAGAAGATCCTCTGGAGGAGGAAATGGCAACTCACTCCAGTATTCTTGCCTGGAGAATCCTCTGGACAGAGGAACCTGACAGGCTACAATCCATGGGGTCACAAAGAGTCAGACATGACTGAAGCAACAAGCAACTTAACATGCATGCATGAACTGCAGCATGTCAGGCTTCCCTGTCCATCACCAACACCCAGAGTTCACTCAAACTCATGTCCATTGAGTTGGTGATGCCAGTCAGCCATCTCACACCCTGTCATCCCCTTCTCCTCCTGCTTTCAATCTTTCCCAGCATCAGGGTCTTTTCTAATGAGCCAGTTCTTCCCATCAGGTGACCAAAGTATTGGAGCTTCAACATCAGTCCTTTCAATGAATATTAAGGATTGATTTCCTTTAGGATTGACTGGTTTGATCTCCTTGTTGCCCAAGGGACTCTCTAGAGTCTTCTCCAACACCACAGTTTAAAAGTGTCAAATCTTCAGCGCTCAGCTTTCTTTATGGTCAAGCCCTCACATGCATACATGACTAGTGGAAAAACCATAGCTTTGACTAAATGGCCTTTTGTCAACCAAGTAATGTCCCTGCTTTGTAATGTGCTCTTTAGGATCTCATTAAATCGTTCCATATATCAGCATGTACTACTGCAATTCTAGAATAGAGACTGATAAACTACAGGCCATGAAACAAGTCTGTTCCTATCCTTGTGTGTTTAAATAAAGTTTTATTGGAACACAGGCACACGCATTCCTTTACATGTGGATGCTTTTGTACAGCAACAGCTGAGCTGAGTTGTGATAGTCACTGTCAGGTCTGTAAAGCTAAAATATTTATTATCTGACTCACTACAGAAAAGGCTTGCTGAGCTGAGTATAGTTTCTGAAATCAATTTACTGGGGTTTCAGTTCCGTTCTGTCACCTGTTAGATAGGTCATCTGGAGCAAATGATTTAGCTTTTCTATTTCTTAGTTACTTATCTAAAAGTGAGGATAATAAAATCAAACTGAGTTAATATAGTAGAGATACTATAAAAATAAATATTAAAGTCTTGCAAGGTAAATTATATATGATAAATTGTGAAAATGTGGCTATATCCCTACCATTATTAAGGTTGATATTTTAGTATTTTTTTTTCCTAATAGAAAAATTGGCTAGGGTGGTAGAATTACAAATCACTGCAGTACATGCAAATGCTTAGCACAGTGCCTAGTGCAAGGAAAGATTCCAGTAACTGTTGACTTGCTAGTAGTATATATAATTTCTTTGAATAATCACTTATTTTGGGGGGCTCCAGAATCACGGCAGATGCTGACTGCAGCCATGAAATTAAGACATTTGCTCCTTAGAAGAAAAGCTATGACCCACATAGACAGCATATTGAAAAACAGAGACATTACTTTGCCAACAAATGTCCATCTAGTCAAAGCTACGTTTTTTCCAGTAGTCATATATGGATATGAGAGTTGGGCTATAAAGAAAGCTGTTCAGTTCAGTTCAGTTCAGTCGCTCAGTCGTGTCCGACTCTTTGCGACCCCATGAATCGCAGCACGCCAGGCCTCCCTGTCCATCACCAACTCCCAGAGTTCATTCAGGCTCACGTCCATTGAGTCCGTGATGCCATCCAGCCATCTCATCTTGGTCATCCCCTTCTCCTCCTGCCCCCAATCCCTCCCAGCATCAGGGTCTTTTTCAATGAGTCAACTCTTCCCATGAGGTGGCCAAAGTACTGGAGTTTCAGCTTTAGCATCATTCCTTCCAAAGAAATCCCAGGGCTGATCTCCTTCAGAATGGACTGGTTGGATCTCCTTGCAGTCCAACGGACTCTCAAGAGTCTTCTCCAACACCACAGTTCAAAAGCATCAATTCTTCTGCACTCAGCCTTCTTCACAGTCCAACTCTCACATCCATACGTGACCACAGGAAAAACCATAGCCTTGAGTAGACAGACCTTAGTCGGCAAAGTAATGTCTCTGCTTTTGAATATACTATCTAGGTTGGTCATAACTTTTCTTCCAAGGAGTAAGTGTCTTTTAATTTCATGGCTGCAGTCACCATCTGCAGTGATTTTGGAGCCCGAAAAAATAAAGTCTGACACTGTTTCTACTGTTTCCCCATCTATTTCCCATGAAGTGATGGGGCCAGATGCCATGATCTTCATTTTCTCAATGTTGAGCTTTAAGCCAACTTTTTCACTCTTCTCTTTCACTTTCATCAAGAGGCTTTTAACTCTTCTTCACTTTCTGCCATAAGGGTGGTGTCATCTGCATATGTGAGGTTATTGATATTTTTCCCGCAATCTTGATTCCAGCTTGTGCTTCTTCCAGTCCAGCGTTTCTCATGATGTACTCTGCATAGACGTTAAATAAGCAGGGTGACAATATACAGCCTTGACGTACTCCTTTTCCTATTTGGAACCAGTCTGTTGTTCCATGTCCAGTTAGAACTGTTGCTTCCTGACCTGCATGCAGATTTCTCGAGAGGCAGATCAGGTGGGCTGGTGTTCCCATCTCTCTCAGCTGAGCGTTGAACAGCTGATGCTTTTGATTATGAGGTTGGAGAAGATGCTTGAGGAGATCCAGCCAGTCCATCCTGAAGGAAACCCGTCCTGAATACTCACTGAAAGGACTGAAGCTGAAACTCTAATACTTTGGCCACAGATGTGAAGAACTGATTCTTTGGAAAAGACCCTGATGCTGGGAAAGATGGAAGGCGAGAGGAGAAGGGGGCGACAGAGGATGAGATGGTTGGATGGCATCACCGATGCAGTGGACATGGGTTTGAGTAAGCTCCAGGAGTTGGGGATGGACAGAGAAGCCTGGCGTGCTGCAGTCCATGGGGTCACCAAGAGTAGGACACGACGGAGTGACTGAACTGAACTGAATCAATATAAACTTTTGGAACCTTTCTTCAAAGTGCTTTTATTTTTAGCTGATACTAGCTGAGATAGCATTCATTTATACGTTTACTGAGCTTCCCAGGTGGCACTAGTGGTAAGGAACCTGCCTGCCAATGCAGGAAATGGTGCCCCCTCCGTATTCTTCCTGGGAGAATCCCATGGACAGAGGAGCTCCTAGGCTATAGTCTGTGGGGTCGCAAAAATCAGAACATGACTGAGTGTCTGAGCACTATATATTTATTAATCACAGCTGAAGAGTGACATTATATTTTCACAAAAGTTTATGGACAGTCTAATTGTAAACCAGTTAATTCCAGGTGACTGTGTTACTTATTTGGGGCCTATTTGGTATGAAGGTCAGACATTGTCTACAGTTTATCCTATACCTGCCTGGTGAGGGAGGAAAAAGCAACAGCTAGAGACAGAGTAATCAAGACTGGAGATTCTTGTGATGATATAAAACTCTTTTCAGCCAAACAACACAGCACTGAGTTAGGCTTCAGTTCAGTTCAGTCCAGACGCCTTCTTATTCCATGCTGCTGAAAGTGACTGACAGCTCAGTCACGTCCCAATCTTAAAATTCCTTAATCTTAAAATCATTAAATAAAAACTGAGAAAAGATCTGTGGATCTAATATGCAAAGAGTTGTCTAAAATCAAGGCAAGCCCTTCATGGAATCAAGCTACACTTGTCTAGCTCAGTTTTACAATGGTTTCACACAGGGGAACACTAAAGATTTTGCTCACATTATTTCTTCCACCTGGAGTGCCCTGTCTATAAATCCTCATGGCCAAATTTTATTCGTGGTTCAAGGCTACTACATCTGGGAAGCATTTCCTGATAAGCCTCTCATTTGTATTCAGAATTCTAAAACTTTCATTTAATCATTTCTGATTTGTTTTTGAATACATAAAACATAATGTATAGAATTCATACAATAAACTCTATTATGTACTATATAGGAGCATATATATATGAGTATATATATATATGTATATATATATATAAGTTTCCAATAATTCTACTGAGAAGGAAAAAGGAGAAGAAGAACTTGTCCCCTGATGCCAAAAAATTGATTTTAACTTAGATCCCAACAATGTGACCTCTGGAAGTCCATCATCCCTTCTCCAGATTAATCTCAGGAGTCCAAATGTCCATCAGGTTTTCTTTTCTTGGCCATACATTTAGTCCAGCTTCTGCAAATCACATTGCATGCCATCTTGGGTAGTGAATTCAGCTTTTGGTTACTTTTCCATTATATTCAGCCCCATGTGTGTGTTTGTAAGTTTTACTCTGCATTGGTCTTTTTCTTTGTCTTGGATGATCTTGAGAGAGTCATGAAGGAAGTGCAGGTGGCACTTGGGCTTCTGCAGTTTTGACGTCTCCTTTAGCTCTGTATGTTTGTGAGAGTAGGACTGTGAAGAAGGCTGAGTGCCAAAGAATTGATGCTTTTGAACTGCGGTGTTGGAGAAGACTCCTGAGAGTCCCTTGGACTGCAAGGAGATCCAACCAGTCCATTCTAAAGGAGATTGGTCCTGGGTGTTCTTCGGAAGGAATGATGCTGAAGCTGAAACTCCAGTCCTTTGGCCACCTCATGTGAAGAGCTGACTCACTGGGAAAGACTCTGATGCTGGGAGGGATTGGGGGCAGGAGGAAAAGGAAACGACAGAGGATGAGATGACTGGATGGCATTACCAACTCGATGGACCTGAGTTTGAGTGAACTCCGGAAGTTGGTGATGGACAGGGAGGCCTGGCATGCTGCGATTCATGGGGTCATAAAGAGGCGGACACGACTGAGCAACGAACTGAACTGAATTTATCTCTGCCTCCTCCCATCCTCTTCCGCTGAGATTGTTCCTGAGAAATCCATGTTCTTCTCATTCTATTATTTAAACCCACTTGTCTTTTTTTTTTCACAGCTGATATATAAAATTCAAGGTGTCATTTAAGGGCCCAGCAAAAGAAAGGACACTTCTATTGAAAGCATTCAAGCCAACTCCCATCTAAAAAATAATCAAGTATGTAGAGGTGAATGATGCCTAGTCAACACACCATTCTGTCTGTAACAGTCACATAAATACATTCAGGTTTAAGAGATGGTCATGTCCTTCACCAGCACAAGAACAACTCGGCTAGAACTGTAGCTGTCAATCTCTCACTGTTTGCGGGTTGACTTTCACAGGCAAAATAAATGAACAAACCTAATAAACGAATTGCAGATTCCTCAAAGTCAAGTCATAGCTGTGCCTCTATCATCCTAACACATTGGTGGGCTCACGGGTCTACCTTATAAACTTTTGATGTGGCCAAATATAGAACTAAAATTTTGGAGAGGATTATTTGTGTTACTAGGCACATTTTTAGATATTCTGTGAATGTTTATAGATCAAATTAACTTGTATTGCCCTTGCACACTGGGGGATTTCACTGAGCTTCATTATTCAGTTCTTTGTGTTAAGAAGGATATAAACAGAATAACACCCTACTGCCCTAAATGTTATCAAGTATGTGCCCCTTGTGTTGAATTCTTTGTCATTTATAATAATCCAATCTTAGATAAATGTCACATAATAAAAGCTAATTGTGCTGTTACTGGTGATATTAATGTTGTCTGAGTCAGAGGAAGGAGATGAATTACTTCATAGGGAAAAATAGTAATGCCCAAGTGGATGGAAGACTAAGATAAAATGACCCCAGGTTTAAGTTGTTAGAAGAATGGCATTTCAAAGTATGAATCTGGTTTCCTATGGGATCATTAGAATTAGTGAGATACTTTTTTAACTGTATTTATTTGAGGTTAATAAAACAGTAATTCATATGAATCTTAAATTGTGTTTCTAGAAAATTAAGTCAAATTGTAGAAGTAGCGGATTTTTCAAAGATGCAACATTATTTACTCTCAGTTTGTCAAAGTACCTTGCTGGTGTGTGGCAGGTCAGGGGTGGGGGTGGGGGAGTGAGAAGATCTAGCGTGGATGCAGTGGTGGCATCTTACTCTCATCAAGTGTGCATGTCATCTCCATGTAGAAATACTGGGAGCCGAGGTTAAGCACATGTCAATCATTTCGTAGAAAAATGAAATCAGTCGAGCCAATCAGGCTTAGCCTCAGTTTGCAAGGGCTTCCCTGGTGGCTCAGTTGGTAGAGAATCTGCCTGCAATGCAGGAGACCTGGGTTCCATCCCTGGGTTGGAAAGATGCCCTGGAGGAGAGCATGGTAACCCACTCCGAAAATCAAGGCTCAGGAGAAGGAGGAAGGAACCAAGAACTGAAGTGAGACCTAGGAATGTAGATGGGCTTCATTCTCCGTCTCGTGGCCCCGTGAATAGGCCTGATATTCTGCACCTCTGTTACAGGCACTGGGCTTCACACTTGTGATTCATTTTCTCCTTTAAAGCTCAGCACACTCCCTCAATATGGACATTATTAATATTCTTCCTCTTTATGTGATGGAGCTGTGTTATGAGAAGTTAGTTACCCCAAATCATGTGACTAGAGAATAGCTTAGTACAATGCCAGTAGGGTCTGAGTGGTGTATGGGAATATAAATGCGAGGCTTATTATTCATAGCAGGTTCAGAAAACAAAAAACAACACTTTAGTCTATGCCCGAAAAGAAGGAAAAAATAGGTAATGCAATTTTAAAGACTGATCATGCTTTTGAAGAAAACAAGTTATTGACTGACATTATCTCAATTGATGCTCACAATAATTCTATGAGTCAATTGTATAATCTAAAACATACCACTGAGGAAAATCAAGCTGAGAAAACTTAAATAACAGCACAAAATTATGATTTTGTTTATCCTGAAGCCATTCAATCCAGAACTGTAAAACCCAAGACATAATGATCACACGGGGATCATTTATTTGTTTATCATTAAAGACAAAACCACATAATAATATAAGCACAAATTCTTCTAAAAGTAATTGACATAGTGACTATGCCCAAGAATTTATTGTTTATCTATTGGTTGAGTGTTTGGCCTTAAAACAGATACTTGAATGATTAATAAGAAGACAATATTGTTACTGCTCTGAAGGAATGGATAATTTTTTGTACAAATAAAATAATGGAAGGACAAATAATTCAAAACCCAGATAATTTCTGAATGTAGTAGAAAAGACTAGAAGCTCTGGCTAAACCTACAAAAGATGGCATTCTAGGTGAAAAAAAATTAGCCAAAGCAATTTACAGAGTGAGCCATTGCATGAGAAGATGGACTCTATTGCTCATTTGATAAATCTTAGCTTATAAGTTCTAAAAAAAAAAAAAGAAAAGAAAGAATAAGCAATTTAAGAGGATCATAAATGGGCATTTCACAAAGTTTATAATTGATCTGCTAGGCAGTGTATAAGTGCAGTATAAGATATTTACAGTGATTCTTTAAAATACATATTAAGACCTTGAGAGCACCAGGTTCCTGTAGCTTTCCTTGTAAATTCTGTTGAAATTGGCCTGGGGAATAACACAGTTGCTTGAATTAAAAATGAACTAAAAGATCATAAGTAAAAGATAATGATTAATAGGCTGTAGAGCCTTCTGGGGAAATACTGAGCGGACCTCTTCAGGTTTGGTACTAATGATCTGTAAGAAAGTGCAGACAGCATGTTAATGAAATTTTTTGATAACGTTACATTGGGAGAGGCTGGAACATAATTCAGGTCAGAAAAATAATTGTTATAGAAGACTATGAGGAAGTTACGAACATGAAGGAAATAATAAAATGGCATCCAGTGATACTAAATTCTAAGCAGTATATCTGGAGAAGGCGATGGCACCCACTGCAGTACTCCTGCCTGGAAAATCCCATGGACGGAGGAGCCTGGTAGGCTGCAGTCCATGGGGTCGCTGAGGGTGGGACATGACTGGCGACTTCACTTTGACTTTTCACTTTCATGCATTGGAGAAGGAAATGGCAACCCACTCCAGTGTTCTTGCCTGGAGACTCCCAGGGACGGGGGAGCCTGGTGGGCTGCCGTCTATGGGGTCACCCAGAGTCAGACACGACTGAAGCGACTTAGCAGCAGCAGCAAGCAGTATATCATAAGACAGATTTTCAAAGTAGCAAAAGTAGAGGACATCAATGAGAGGCTAACAAACTACCTTGGAAGCTAAGCGTGTAAGGCGGACTGTCTCTGGGACACATGGGCATGGTCGTTTCTATATGCCTCAGAAAGCGTACTGAGACCATGGTTCTTAGAAAAGAAATATTTTTTTGGTGCATGAAGTCCTATTATTTGTTTTGGAAACTACTGAAAGCAATGAGTAGGTCACTGGAACAGGGGGCGTCAAGTTTATCTTCTAGAGTGTTTCTTTCTGGTGAAATGTATGCATAAATTCATTCCGGGCAGGTAAAATGAGAACATCAGTTTTCAGAAAAAAAATTTTTTGTGCTCAAAGAGAGAATTATGGCCTGCCTAAAGAGTTAAGTATCATAAAAATAACCGAGATTCCATATTATGATAAACTGAAACCTAAAAAGAGAGAAAAAAAAAACTAGGCTCATTTAAGAGGTAAAAGAAATAAAATGTTTTTCTCCAAAAGCCCTTAAGAACAAAAGTTATATCATGTTAATTTCAACTTGAAAGACTTTCTTTTTAACTAGACTTTATTTTGAGGTTTATCCCAGTACCCATAATACAATGACAAGCATTATTAAGCAACTCCTTTTTCACATACAAGGAAATATTATTTTATTATTAACAACAGTCTTCTATAGAAATCTTGACTTAGGATAGCACTGTAATAAAAAATAAAGATTTTGAAGCCAAATCTGAAGTCAAAACTTGGCTCAACAATTATTTAGTTATGTTATTTGGGGCATGTAATTGAACAAGTATTGGTTAATGTTCTTATCTGTACTCTAGTATAACTAGCTACTTCAAAGATTCATAAGAATTTTGGGATTAAATATTTACTTGGGGATTAAATAAGAGAATACATATAAGACATTTAGCATAATTTCTCAAGTAATATAGATATTCTGTGATATTTACTAAGCATAAAATCAACAAATATTATATTTGGAAGAGATTTTCATGATTATAAGTCCAACTTCCCCAATTTAGAGATGAAGAATATTAGAATACAACCACTGAATCTTAGAATTCAACCACTCCCTTAAGATTACAGATATAGTTTTGAAAGAACAAGAGCAGCATTCAGGTATTATAATTTCTTCTCCAGAGAAATCATGCAGGTTTACTATGACAAGTTCCAGGGATTTATATAGAAAATGTTGAAAGTTATAAAATGCATGAATTTTATTTTCTATCATGGATTCCACTGACATTATCTTCTGTCCCATTTCCCAGAAATAAACAACTCAATAGTACAGTGAAGGCTCCAATTAAAACCACAATTAAGGCATTAGCCCAGGGACAATACTGTCGTCCACAATGTATATATATTATACATTGAAATCAGTTCAGTTCAATTCAGTTCAGTTGCTCAGTCATGTCTGATGCTTTGTGAGCCCATGGACTGCAGCACACCAGGCCTCCCTGTCCACCACCAATTCCTGAAACCTACTCATACTCATGTAGGTGATGCCATCCAGCCATCTCATCCTCTGTCATCCCCTTCCCCTACTGTCCTCAATCTTTCCAAGCATCAGGGACTTTTCCAATGAGTTGGTTCTTCGCATTGGGTAGCCAAAGTATTGGAGTTTCAACTTCAGGATCAGTCCTTCCAATGAATAACCAGAACTGATTTCCTTTAGGATTGACTGGTTGGATCTCCTTGCAGTCCAAGGGATTATTGAGAGTCTTCTCCAACACCAGAGTTCAAAAGCATCAATTCTTCGGTGCTCAGCTTTCTTTATAGTCCAACTCTCACATCCATATATGACAACTGGAAAAACCATAGCCTTGACTAGATGGACATTTATTGGCAAAGTAATGCCTCTGCTTTTAATAATCTGTCCAGGTTGGTCATAACTTTTCTTCCAAGGAGCAAGCGTCTTTTAATTTCATGGCTGCAGTCACCATCTGCAGAGATTTTTGTAACTCTCTTTTTCGATTATCCAGCGGATATTGGCAATTTGATCTCTGGTTGCTCTGTCTTTTCTAAAATCAGCTTGAACATCTGGAATTTCACGGTTCACGTACTGCTGAAGGCTGGCTTGAAAAATTTTGAGCATTACTTTGCTAGTGTGTGAGATGAGTGCAATTGTACAGTAGTTTGAACATTCTTTGTCATTCCCTTTCTTTGGGATTGGAATGAAAACTGACCTTTTCCAGTCCTCTGGCCACTGCTGAGTTTTCCAAATTTGCTGGCATATTTAGTGCAACACTTTCACAGCATCATCTTTTAGGATTTGAAATAGCTCAGCTGAAATTCCATCACCTCCTCTAGCTTTGTTCATAGTGATACTTCCTAAGGCCCATTTGACTTCACATTCCAGGATGTCTGGCTCTAGGTGAGTGATCACACCATTGTGGTTATCTTGGTCATGAAGATCTTTTTTGTATAGTTTTTCTGTGTATTCTGGTTACCTCTTCTTAATATCTTCTGCTTCTGTTATGTCCATACCATTTCAGTCCTTTATTGTGCTCATTTTTGCAAGAAATATTCCTTTGTTATCTCGAATTTTCTTGAAGAGATCTCTAGTGTTTCCCATTCTATTGTTTTCCTCTATTTCTTTGCATTGATCACTGAGAAAGGCTTTCTTATCTCTCCTTGCTATTCTTTGGAACTCTGCATTCAAACGGGTATACCTTTCCTTTTCTTCTTTGCTTTTCACTTCTCTTCTTTTCGCTGCTATTTGTAAGGCCTCATCAGACAATTGTTTTGCCTTTTTGCATTTATTTTTTTCTTGGGGATGGTTTAATCACTGCCTCCTGTACAATGTCACAACCTTTGAATCTATTTCTTACTTCCACTGTAAAATCATAAAGGATTTGATTTAGGTCATACCTGAATGGTCTAGTGATTTCGCTACTTTCTTCAATTTCAGTCTGAATTTGGCAATAAGGAGTTCATGATCTGAGCCACAGTCAGCTCCCAGTCTTGTTTTTGCTGACTATATAGAGCTTCTCCATCTTTGGCTGCAAAGATTATAATCAATCTGATTTTATATTTAACATATATAAATTATATCTATATACATTGAAATAGCAGCCAGAAATGGTGTTCAGATTCCCTAGCTAGAACATTTAGGTCAATTACATGGTACATGATTCAACAGAGACAAGGCAACTAAAAGTTCAGACTCCTTGAGCTTGTAGATCTGAATCAATTCCTCAGTCAAGCAACACACATCCAATGAGCTACTGATAGAAATCAAAGGGAATCTAGAAAGGAGATAGAGATGGGTAATGAAGACTATCAATCATGGAAAGTTGCTTCTTCACTAAAGCTCATGCATTAATATTTGTAGAGACCTTGAAGTGGTTTCTAATGCCAAGTGAGGTTAAGGAAGACACCAAAATATGTGTTTTGAAAGAAGAGGCTTCCGACTCCATTAGCTTCTCTTGATTTGATAAACAGACTTCCATGAAAGCTACTCAGTTCTCATTTGTACAATTTCAGAAATCATACTCCTAAAAGGTTAACATCCCAGGGCCAAAACTGAATGACATCCAATGGATGAGTAATTAATCTTCCCTCCCTTAAGACTAGAGCATCCTGTGATGTATTTCAGGACTTCCCTCAGATTAAGGAATGTGCATTCTTTAGAGGTAGCAATTCAGTAATGTATTGAATCTTTCCCTGTCCCTCTCCCCCATGTTCACTTTTACTTCCTTAATCCCACTTATCATTCATTGCTTGTGTTTAAATAACTGATTTAACTTTACTTTCTAGAGATCCCAAGCTAATACCTAAAAGCAAACTCCAAAATATGAATGAAACCCCTTTCTTCCTCAATCTTCTCTCTAAATAATCACTTTGAATACCTTCTCAATACTTTCAGTTCAGTTCAGTTGCTCAGTCGTGTCCAACTCTTTGCGACCCCTGGACTTCAGCATGCAAGGCCTCCCTGTCCATCACCAGTTCCCAGAGTTTACTCAAACTCATGTCCATCGAGTCAGTGATGCCAGCCAACCATCTCATCCTCTGCTCTTCCCTTCTCCCACCTTCAAACTTTCCCAGCATCAGGGTCTTTTCCAATGAGTCAGTTCTTTGCATCATGTGGCCAAAGTATTGGAGTTTCAGCTTCAACATCAGTCCTTCCAATGAATATTCAGGACGGATTTCCTTTAAGACAGACTCTCAAGAGTCTTCTCCAACACCACAGTTCAAAAGCATCAGTTCCTCTGTGCTAAACTTTCTTTATAGTTCAATTCTCACATCCATACATGACCACTGGAAAAACCATAGCCTTGACTAGATGGCTCTTTGTTGGCAAAGTAACGTCTCTGCTTTTTTCTATGCCATCTAGGTGGGTCATAGCTTTTCTTCCAAGGAGCAAATGTCTAATTTCATGGCTGCAGTTACCATCTGCAGTGATTTTGGACCCCAAAAAGTAAAGTCTGCCACTGTTTCAACTGTTTCCCATCTCCTTGCCATGAAGTGATGGGACGAGATGCCATGATCTTCGTTTTCTGAATGTTGAGCTTTAGGCCAACTTTTTAATCCTCCTCTTTCACTTTCATCAAGAGGCTTTTAGTTCCTCTTCACTTTCTGCCATAAGGGTGGTGCCATCTGCATATCTGAGGTGATTGATATTTCTCCTGGCAATCTTGATTCCAGCTTGTGTTTCTTCCAGTCCAGCATTTCTCATGATGTACTCTGCATGTAAGTTAAATAAGCAGAGTGACAATATACAGCCTTGACGTACTCCTTTTCCTATTTGGAACCAGTCTGTTATTCCATGTCCAGTTCGAACTGTTGCTTCCTGACCTGCATACAAATTTCTCAAGAGGCAGGTCAGGTGGTCTGGTATTCCCATCTCTTTCAGAATTTTCCACAGTTTATTGTGATCCACACAGTCAAAGGCTTTGACTGATCCACAAAGTCAAGGGCTCAATACTTTATATATTTTAAATACATTCAGAATTATAATCACTAGTATGAAACTGATCTGAGAAATAATTATATTTTATTGGGAGAATGAAGTATCCTCATAATTAATCATTCTGTTTTTATCCTTGCACCCAATAATTTACTTTCGACACACCAATCATAGTGAAAACCTGAGGATTTTAGTCAATTGTTTCACTCCTCTCGTTAAAGCTCTCAAATGCCTTTACATGACACACAGAATAAAGGGAAGAAGCCTTTCAGTGGCCCGAATTCACCCATATTTATGACTTCAAGCTCTTGCTCTGCCGAGTTTCCCCTGGATCACTCCAGGTCGGCCAGTTTGGCCATTCTGTTTTCCTTTGAGTTATCCAAACACAGGCCTCTTGTCGGGACCTTTGCTGTTCTCCCAGTGCAGAAATACAGACGGCTTTGTCTCCTCTAGACAGCGATATGCCTTGCTCTCCTGCTCCTTCAAGCTGCCCCACATATGCTACTTCTTAGTTATAATCAAGATTCCTTCCTGTTAATGTGGCATCCTCTACCTTCATCCCTCCTTTATCTTCTCCAAAACATTTATTACTTCCTAAGGCAGGTTGGCTGTCAAAATTGGCCATAGTAATCTATACCATCCTTGTATTGCATGTCCAGTTTCAAGGATACTTATTTTCTTTCATCAAAAGAGGGAATCTACCTCTCCATTCCCTGAATCTGGGTTAGCCTTATAATTTACTTTAACCAAAAGAGTGTTATAGAGGTGATCTTGTGAGAACTCCAAACCTAGGCTTACAGGACTTCACCCCTTCAGTTTCCATCTTCTAGAGCGTTGCCCTGGGTTCACCATGGGAAGAAGCCCACTTTAGCTTGTTGGAGGCTGAGAAATCTCATGAAACACAGGCCGGCTTTGCAGAATACACCCTAGATCAGACAGCAACAGTTCAGCTCAGTTCCGTCACTCAGTCGTGTCCGACTCTCTGCGACCCCATGAATCACAGCACGCCAGGCCTCCCTGTCCATCACCAGCTCCCGGAGTTCACTCAGACTCACGTCCATTGAGTCCATGATGCCATCCAGCCATCTCATCCTCGGTCGTCCCCTTCTCCTCCTGCCCCCAATCCCTCCCAGCATCAGGGTCTTTTCCAATGAGTCAACTCTTCGCATGAGGTGACCAAAGTACTGGAGCTTCAGTTTTAGCATCATTCCTTCCAAAGACATCCCAGGGTTGATCTCCTTCAGAATGGACTGGTTGGATCTCCTTGCAGTCCAAGGGACTCTCAAGAGTCTTCTCCAACACCACAGTTCAAAAGCATCAATTCTTCGGCACTCAGCCTTCTTCACAATCCAACTCTCACATCCATACTGACCACAGGAAAAACCATAGCCTTGAGTAGACAGACCTTAGTCGGCAAAGTAATGTCTCTGCTTTTGAATATGCTATCTAGGTTGGTCATAACTTTTCTTCCAAGGAGTAAGCGCCTTTTAATTTCATGGCTGCAGTCACCATCTGCAGTGATTTTGGAGCCCAAAAAAATAAAGTCTGACACTGTTTCTACTGTTTCCCCATCTATTTCCCATGAAGTGATGGGGCCAGATGCCATGATCTCTGTTTTCTGAATGTTGA
>SJXQ01001532.1:284658-300217 GCA_006408695.1 Aepyceros melampus | reverse complement strand
TGTGTATAAGAGACAATTCTAAGACAGCTTTGTTACTCACTGGGGCTACTTGGCTAGACATACTGAGTGACACCAAGATCATTTGAATAGAAAGCCCCTGGGACTCTATGCAGTTTGCATTCTGTAATCTAGGGGTTTTGAGGGCTTATTTTAGCCTTGGACACTCTTATGGATGAAATCGTGCTCCCTCCCCCCCCAGTATATTGAAGTTCTGACTCCCAGTATCTGTGCATGAAACTTTATTTGGAAATAGAATCTTTGCAGATACAGTCAAGTTACAATGAAGACATGATGAATTAGAGTGGGCTCTTAATCCAGTATGGCCAGGGGTCACCTAAGAAAAGGGAAATATGGAAACATACAGAAACACTCAAGGGGAGAATGTCACATACCAACTGAAAGTGGAGGTTGACATGTTTACAACTGCAGGCAAGGAACATATGAGGTGTTCAGCAGCTGAAGGACACAAGGAAAAATCCTTTAGATGCTCAGAAGAACCATGGCCCTATTGGCAATTTGACTTCAGTCTTCCCACCCTCCGGCTATTTCCAGATGTGAGTGAGATAATACATTGTTGTTGTTTTAAGTCACCCTGCTTGTGGTACTTTGTTACAGCAGACCTAGAAAGGTGACAGTCATCCTTATTCTAATAAAATATACTCAGAACCTTGAAATATTAGACAAGTAGATACCAAGTTGATCTGGTGAATGCTGGGATGAAAAGTCACAAGTCATACCTGAAATATTCCTAGTCTATTGAATACTATAAAAATTAGAACTTCTCTGAGAAATGTTTAACTCTCTTGAGAGTGTGAATTAACGCATGGTAAGCTTTTTTTTTAATTAAAAAATATACTTATCACATGAGTGTTCATCTAAATGATTTTCCGTTAAGTGAAGGTACCCATGTCATGAGCACTCAGGTCAAGCAATATGATATCCCTTGTGCTCCAAGAATCCCCTCATGTTCCCTTTAGCATCCCAAATGACATCTCCTCTCTTGGCTGCTTAGTATCAAGTCCTTTTTTTTGAGGATAATTGCTTTACAATGTTGTGTTGTTTTCTGCCATACCTCAACCTAAATCAGAGAGGATACACATGTCCCCTCCTTCCTGAATCCCACTCCTGGCTCCCTCCCCATCCCACCCACCTAACTCATCACAGAACACTGGGTTGAGCTTCTCATGTCACACAGCAAAATCCCTACCTTGTATTTTTGTTTTTGAAATAATGTGAGTCTCTTAAAACACTTTTGGAGTGAAGGCTGTTCTCTTTTTTTTTAAAATGCAACTGAATCCCTGCAAACTTTCTTAAGTATCCAATAACTTTTGTTGTTTCTCATAATACTTAAAAAAGTTGATGCTAACCAGTTTGAGAAGTGAAGTATTAGTAGCTAGTTGTGTCCAGCTCTTTGTGACCTCTTGGACTATAGCCCGTCAGGCTCCTCTGTCCATGGAATTCTCCAGGCAAGAATATAAGAGTGGATAGCCATTCCCTTCTTCAAGGGATCTTCTTGACTGTGGGATTGAACCTGGGTCTCCTGCATTACAGGCAGATTCTTTACCGTCTGAGCTACCAAGGGTAGCTAGCCTGTGGCAATATCCAATCACCTGTAAATTTAGTTAAAAATATAAAAACTGCACATAAGAAGTTTTAAATTATCATCTAATGCAATTGTACCCTTTTTTCTTTCTTTTAAATTATTCAAACCTGCAATAGCTTGTGCCTGTGTAATTCAAAGAACTTGCTATCTGACTCTCTCGTTAAGAGTCAGGGCATATTTCAAAAACACTTTTTAACTTCCAGCTTGATATTTTTAGAATACTTTGCCTATGAGGAAGTTATATTTAAATGATAGGGAATGAATCTAAATAATTAATTTTCATTTATTTTTATGTACTCTCTCATCTAGATGAAAGCTGAATATGTATAAACAAAGTAATGTTATTATTGTATCTATCTCCATCTTTTCACCAAACTGATGAGGTGACTTCTAAAGCCATCCAGTAGTTGAATTGTGTTCATTCGGTATCGAGTATTGTTCAAGTGACTTTACATATTTTAAATTACTTAACCTCATAAGAATACAATGAGATAGGATGGTTATTATCACAGCCTACCACAGAGGATACAGGTCACAGAGAGTTTGAGCCGGTTCCCCAAGCTCCCAGATGCATGGAGCTCAGATTCACACCCAGGCTCAGTAGCAGTTGAAGTCCGTAGTCATCTTATTAGAGAAGCCTTCAACAGAGAGGCATGCAATGATAATGTTATAGAAATAAAGGCGAGGAGAAATACAAAAAAGCCAGCCATAACATTCCATGTGTTTCTCAAGTTGAGCTCTACAATGTTTTTCTTTGAGGCTCTTCACAAGAAACACACTAACAAACCAATCAAGCCAAAACCAGTCAGCTGCAAAGATCTCGCAGAGACCATCTCTTTTGTAAATTGAAAAGAAGAGCAGCTTTTCAAAACACCTTCCAAATATTGAATTTGAGAATTAATTCTTCAAATTATAAATGCATTTATGCTTTGACCCAGCCATCCTGCTCTAGGGGATTTATCTAACTGGTAGACATGCATGCATACAGAAATGATTCATGAAAGCTAATCACAGAAGTATTGGACTTAATAGCAAGGGGCTGGAAATAGCTCAAACATCTTTTTCTAGGGACTAGTGAAATAGAGACAGTGCATCCTATGTGTGATGCCAGAAGGGCAGAAAATATGTCTTAATAAGATGAAATGTTCATATCATAATATATAGCATTATACAGTATAAATAGATCAATAAACTAAATATAACTTTGGCTTCCCAGGTGGTGCTAGTGGTAAAGATTACACCTGCCAATGCAGAAGATATCAGAGACAAGGGTTTGATCCCTGAGTTGGAAAGATCCCCTTGAGGAGGGCATGGTAACCACTCCAGTATTCTTGCCTGGAGAATCCCATGGACAGAGGAGCCTGGCAAGCTACAGTCTGCAGTGTCACAAAAAATCAGACATGACATGGCTGCAGTGACTTAGCCTGCATGCAAGTATGCCTCCTTATATGTATAAGAAGATAACTGGGAGGATTCATAAAATTCAAAACGGACAAGTCTTCTTCCATGACACATTTTCAAATACCATTGATTCTGCTTTCAAAACAGGCCACAAATCTGACTATTTCTAACAGCTTCTTACTACCGCTACTATGGTCCAAACCATCATTATCTCATGCCTGGACAATTATAATAGCTTCCACCCTTGAACCTTAAAACCATTTTAACATGGGAGCCAGAAGGGTCCTCTTAAATGGATGTGTCACTGCTTGGCTTGAAACCCTCCCAAGTCAGAGTGAAAATCAACACATATTATGAATAACAAAGCTTTATATGATTTTTACCTTAAGTTCCTGTTCTATTTCCTACTAATCTTCCCTTAGTTCACTTATGGGGTTCCCATCGCTCTATCTAGATTTAAGAAGATACTAATGAATTAAAAAAAAAAAACAGTGAAATAAGGAAAATATTTCTCTGTGATGAAAATATTCAATTGCCTATTATTAGATGCTCTTATAACAACTTCTACCTAGTGGCTCTATTTAATAAACCAGAAGTAAAAGAAACTTTCCTCTGAAAGTATAAGAACAATGGAATTCAAAAAAATTGAATAAATAACTGTATTCCAAATTCATGGTGGTATATTCATTTACTTTAAAAAATTAGTTATATCAGAAACGTCATCTATAAGTGTAGTCACTACCTTGGATTATTAATCCAAGATCATTCTTAAGAATCATTGTTTTGTTTTGTTATTTTTTACTATCAAGATTAGGAAACATATTTATAGTGGTATTGCTAATGCTTTCACTTCTTTCAAGAATATCTTTCACATAATTGTAGTGGGGTGGAGGTAAATAGGCTTCCAAGTTTGATACTTGACCCTTCATTCATAAGAATAAATACCAGAATTTGTGCTGTTTGGAAACTGGAGAAATAATCAATGTCAGATGAACTTGTCCCAAGAGCCCAATTATACTGGAACTTCATTTGTAAACTGAAAGCTGACCTTATTCAGAACAGTTATGTACTGGTTATTGGAATTCATCATCCAGCATGCTGTTAGGTGGCTTATTTCTTTTCCCTCAAAGAATAGGCACCAAGATAAAAAGTCAAGACCATACCAGAAGAGGGTGTTTCATGTGGTGCTCTTGGAAGATCAGAGGCCATTCATTTTTACGATCATTCCCAGCATTCCTTTTATTCAAGACCTGAAGAATAATAAATTACATTGTCAAAGAAGTGCATCAAGGCTGTATATTGTCACCCTGCTTATTTAACTTATATGCAGAGTACATCATGAGAAACGCTGGGCTGGAAGAAACACAAGCTGGAATCAAGATTGCCAGGAGAAATATCAATAACCTCAGATATGCAGATGACACCACCCTTATGGCAGAAAGTGAAGAGGAACTAAAAAGCCTCTTGATGAAAGTGAAAGAGGAGAGTCAAAAAGTTGGCTTCAAGATCAACATTCAGAAAATGAAAGTCATGGCATCCAGTCCCATCACTCCATGGGAAATAGATGGAGAAACAGTGGAAACAGTGTCAGACTTTATTTTTTTGGGCTCCAAAATCACTGCAGATGGTGATTGCAGCCATGAAATTAAAAGTCGCTTACTCTTTGGAAGAAAAGTTATGACCAACCTAGATAGCATATTCAAAAGCAGAGACATTACTTTGCTGACTAAGGTCCGTCTAGTCAAGGCTATGGTTTTTCCTGTGGTCATGTATGGATGTGAGAGTTGGACTGTGAATAAAGCTGAGCACCGAAGAATTGATGCTTTTTACTGTGGTGTTGGAGAAGATTCTTGAGAGTCCCTTGGACTGCAAGGAGATCCAACCAGTCCATTCTGAAGGAGATCAACCCTGGGATTTCTTTGAAAGGAATGATGCTAAAACTGAAGCTCCAGTACTTTGGCCACCTCATGAGAAGAGCTGACTCATTGGAAAAGCCTTTGATGCTGGGAGGGACTGGGGGCAGGAGGAGAAGGGGACGACCGAGGATGAGATGGCTGGATGGCATCACGGACTCAATGGACGTGAGTCTGAGTGAACTCTGGGAGTTGGTGATGGACAGGGAGGCCTGGCGTGCTGCGATTCATGGGGTCGCAAAGAGTCGGACACGACTGAGCAAATGAACTGAACTGAATTGAGAAACTATTGACTCTAGTGATTAATTTAACTATCTGGTTTGAATCAACGAACTTGTTTACAAGTCTTGGAACTTTTGCAATTAAAAAAAGGGAAAAAAAGGGAAAAAAGAAAACTGTCAAACTGGGATCTTCATGTGTACAAAGGACACAGTCCTGCTGAGTATATGTTTCCCCCTTTGATGAAACTGTAGTCCAAGCGGAAGGACCAGAGATCTCCCCGTGCCTGTTCATCTCCTAAACCAAAACTACTGGTCTTTCCTCTGCTGATGACAAATGACTACATCCACTTTGCATGTGCCATTTAAATCTCCCTGTTAGACCAGGACATTTCATTCCTCTCAAGCCTTTTTAGGTTGCATTAAGTTGCCATCTTCCACATTAGCATTCCTTGCTGAGAAAGAAATGTCAGGAGTGTCAGTTCCCGTGTGGCAGAGGCTCCTCTGGTAATTGCTTATAACAATGGAAGAGAAGATAAACTACTGTAACATAATTCAGAGGTCAGTGGACAGAACACACAGGTAAGACCAGTCTAACATTCACAGCCCCTGAAGTCTTTGAATTCCTTCATTTACACAGTGAGGGTGTGTTTACTGGTCTTTTGATTTCAGCTCTCAGGGGCCTGGATGATGAAGGTGGCCATGAAATTAAAAGGCTCTTGCTCCTTGGAAGAAAAGCGATGACAAATTTGTGTGTGTTAGACACTCAGTCATGTTCAACTCTTTGCGACTCCATGGACTGATAGTAGCCTACCAGACTCCTCTGTCCATGGGATTCTCCAGGCAAGAATACTGGAGTGGATTGCCATTTCCTTCTCTAGGGGATCTTTCCAATCCAGGGATTGAACCTGTTTCTCCCACATTGCAGGCAGATTCTTTACCACCTGAGCCATCAGGGAAGTCCATATGACAAACCTAGATAGCATATTAAAAAGCAGAGACACATTTTGCCAACAAAGGCCTATATAGTCAAATCTATGGTTTTTCTAGTAGTCATGTATGGATGTGAGAGTTGGACCATAAAGAAGACTGAGCACTGAGGAACTGATGCTTTTAAACTGTGGTGCTGGACAAGACTCTTGAGAGTCCCTTGGACTGCAAGGAGATAAAACCAGTCAATCCTAAAGAAATCAACCTTAAATATTCATTAGAAGTATTGATGCTGATGCTGAAGCTGAATCTTCAATACTTTGGCCACTTGATGCAAAGAGTCGGCTTATTAGAAAAGACCTTGATGCTGGGAAGGATTGTGGAAAGGAGGAGAAGGAGGCATCAGAGGATGAAATGATGGGATGGCATCATTGACACAATGGACATGAGTTTGGGCAAACTCCAAGAGACAGAGAAGGGCATGGAAGCCTGGAGTGCTGCACTCCATGGGGTTGCCAAGAGTCAGACATGACTTAGCAACTGAACAGCAACAATAAAACCATAGGCCAAACTTGAATGTAAATTTCTATCATTTGACAACAAACTCTTTCATCCACAGCTGGTTCCCTACATGCACACACAGGAGGCAAAATCGCCGGCGTGAGACACCACTAAAATTAATTTGGCTTCATGTAAAATGATGGTCTGTTTTGGCAGTATCTGTCAAAATGTAAAATAGATATGATCTCTTTTGCCAAGAGGTTCCACTTCAAAGGAAGCATTCTTCAGATATTCTGGTATAAGATCCCAAAGATATATATGCACTGTCTTCACTGAAGCAATTTTTGGTGATAGCAAAGACCTGAAGACAAAAGTTGATCACTAAGGAATAGGTTTAACCAATCACAACAGAATTGCAAGCAATCTCTGAGAAATATGAGACAAATCTGTACATACTGTGGGTAGCAGGGTGCTCATGATGATTTTTGACGACACAATAAAAGTTAAAAACACTACAAAAAACACATTTAAATTTTATCATTAATGTTACATATTTGCTGTATATTAGCAGTGCTAGCAATGGCTACCTCACCCGAGAAAGGGTGAATGTGTTCGTTGCTCAGTCATGTCTGACTCTTTGTGGTCTCCTGGACTGTAACCCTCCAGGGTCCTCTGTCCCTGGAATTTTCCAGGCAAGAATACTGGAGTGGGTACCCATTCTCTCCTCCAGGGCATCTTTCTGACCTAGGGACCCAACTGGTGTCTCTTACCCCTCATGCACTGACAGATGGGTTTACCACTAGCACTGCCTGAGAAGCCTCAAGAAGGAAAAGCTTCCCTGACTGGGAATCAAACCTGGGCTGCTGTAGTGAGAGTGCTGAATGCTAACCACTAGGCAAGCAGGGAACATCAACCCTCAAACTAGTAGTGGGATTATGAGTGCAAGAACCTTTTATTATCTATGCTTCTTTAAAATTTTTTAAATTAATTTATTTTAATTGGAAGCTAATTACTATACAATATTATAGTGGTTTTTGCCATACATTAACATGAATCAGTCATGGATATATCTATGCTCTTTATTTTTATATAATTGATTTTGACAAAGACAGGAACTCTTTCTATTATTAATTTAAAACCTCAAATGAAAAAAATGATATCCATTTTTTCATAGTTTAGGAGGCATGACATGTCTTATTCTTAGATTTTACCCCTAGACCTGACCTCTTTTACTTTGCTCACTCCTATGTCAGTGGCAAATCTTTGTGAAACAGGAGATTTCTCTGGGTGCATTCTTGGACTCTGAGTAGGCTAAGCAGCTTGATCTCTTACTGTTGGCCTCCTAGGAAGTCAGCTTTAAATAACAGAACTATCCAACTCAAAAGGCCAGTCTCTCTGAGATCACTTGGATACATCAAAACTGGTTGAAAAACTGCATATATGACACAGGAAAAAAATTGTTATAGGAGTGATAAGTTTACTTAGGAAAGGATTAACTCTTGCAAAAATGCTGCATGCAAGTAATTGAAGTCCATATCACACAACTGAACATGTGAAGTATTAACATGGTAAATGGATCATTTTCTAGTCAAGGTGAGTGCAGAAACCCAGGGACTTGGCTGGGTACAGTCTACAGAAGCAGATTCAGCTCCCAGTGGATCTGAAGAACAAGTATGCCAGGAGTGCAGTTCTGAAATCAGGCTCCTTGACTTACTATCCACATAATAATAGCCAGTAATCTCCATTGTGTGGTGAGATAAATCATAGTACCTTCATTGTGAAGTTACTGTGAGCATCAAATAAGTGGATGCCTTGTAAAGCACTTAGAAGCATGTGGTTTAATAAACTGAAGTTATCACCATTACTTTATCATTACTAAAATTGTAACAAATCCAGAACCTAGTGAATATACAATCTAATCTGTCATTTATTCAATTAACAAAAAATCAAATCTCATTGACTGAAAGACTCATTATTGATTCATCTGAATGTTTTCCAGATAGTATGAATATACACTTAAAAATATGACTAAAGATCTCCATATAAATTTTCTAAAACCTATGGAAATTTTTAATAATTAAGAAACATTTTCCCACAATAGTTTGATATCCAGAAAAATATATTCTGGCAGTCATTTCAGATGCTTTCTTAAAGAAAACTTTGTTGAAAAACATTTACTTATGTCATCTTGGTTGTGGATTAATTTCCAGAATCTGCTTCCCAGGTGGCTCAATGATAAGGAATCTGCCTGAAGTTGCAGGAAACAAGAGTTTGATCCTTGCATCAGGACAATTCCCAGGAAGAAGAAGTTGCAACCCACTCCAGTATTCTTGCCTTGAGAATCCCAGGCACAAAGGAGGCTTGTGGAGTACAGTCCATGGGATTGCAAAAATCAGACATGACTGAGTGCACACATAGACACACACACACACACACACACACACACACACACGTCCTTATCAGAGAAGACTTTGTAATATCGTTTGCCTTTCTGCCTACTTTAGGATAGCCCAGGGTGGGCTGCAGTAATAAATAAACTTTAAAATCTCATTGGTTTATCATAACAAAGATTTATGTCTTACTTGTGCTACCATGAGAGCAAATTTCCCAGTTTCAGCTACTGATTCTAGAACAATTGTTTCTAAAATTTTTGGAGAGAGATCTTAAGGGATATTCAAGATGTTTCAAAAAGTGAGCTAAGACTGAAATCAGTCTGTATTATTTTGGCCACATTCCATTTACCAAAATTCAGGGAAACAGGTCAAGCCGCACCATGTAGGAAACTGGAGAATGAACTTGGCTTGTCTTAGGCACAGCTAGCAAAGCAGAAAACTCAGGACCTTGTCTCTGCCATAAAAGCCTCATATACAAGTGACGTGGAATTCTGCACACGTTTAGTTCAGCCTCAAAACTAAGAAGCAGAGCCATCTTACTGATGACTCGAACAGGGTCTGGCACCCAGCCGTAGCTCCAAGAATACTGGTGAATTAATTGATATAGAACCTTATCATTATTTTAAGCTATTCAAGGTTGAGCTGATTATTTCCAGTACTGACTGATTATGAAAAGCTCCTCTTCTTCAGGAATTCCTTCCTCAGGGATGATGTTTTACTTTTGGAAACAATCAGTTACATCTAGTCTTACTTGCATTTCATTGTTCATTTTTGATTGCGTTAAATTCCTATGTATGCCTGCACAGTCACTCAGTTCTGTTTCACTCTTTGCAGCCCCCATACTGCAGCCCTCCAGGCTCCTCCATCCGTGGGGTTTTCCAGGCAAGAGCACCGGAGTAGGCTGCCATTCTCTTCTCCAGAGCATCTCCCCAGCAAGGGATGGAACCCACGTCTCTTGTGTCTCCTGCATTGGCAGGTGGATTCTTTACCACGAGCGCCAACAAGGCCTTGAAATGATGTTTCCTCTTACCTCTGATTTCCAGGAAGCAATACAGGTTTTCCACTTGGGGAGTAATAGATATGTTTCTTTTAAAATACATATGTTGAAACCAAGACAACTATGTATGATATAATCCATATACCTAATCATTTAAGGGTACAAATACAGAGGAGTGCAAATACAGAGGGGTGATTGTAGTCCTCAAATAACTGAAGGTTGGAAGTTGTATGTCTAAAAAGCATGAAGTCAAGTTATGTATTAGTCATAATTTAAAATAATATTGATGCTTATATCTAACCATTAGAGAGAAAGTAGTTCATTTGGAATAGAGCCAATACCAAATATGGCAAATGAATTCAAACTCATTTCACTACTCTGCTCAGTATTATGTAAGCCACTGGCCTAAATTTATATGTTTTATTCAGAGTTAGCCATTGTTTAAGCTAATGGGGCTAACTTTGAAATACAGTGAATAAAACCAACATATAAATTGACTTATTTTCCCTATTTACCCTCAGCAGGGTCAAGTATTTAGCACTCCCAGAGTCTTTATTTGTGTATGTATGTTAATGAAATCCCCTTAAACGAGAATGAAAAAATACCACCCTCAAGGAATCATATTTCAAGTTAAATAGATTTCATAGCTACTCAAAAATTTTGTTGAGGGCCATACACTATGGAACAGTTATTCAATATAACACTAAGATATCATAAATAATATATAGTATAGTAATTGAGGATAAATGTTGGTTTTCAACAAATGTTTATTATCTGATGGGCATATGCTAGATCCTAGAATTACAGAAAAAGAAGTCTTACATTTCAAATGGGGCTTCCCAGGTGTCTCAGTGGTTAAATCTGCCTGCCAGTTCAAGAGATGTGGCTTCAATCCCTGGGTCAGAAAAATCCTCTAGAGAACGAAATTAGCAACTCACTCCAGTATTTTTGTCTGGGAAATCCCATGGACAGAGGAGCCTGGAAGGCTACAATCCATGGAGTCACAGAAGAGTTGGGCACAACTTAGCAGCTAAAAATACCACCACCCTTCAAATAAAGAGGGTGACACCTATTTACAAATAAATATGCTAAATGACAGAGAGGAGTGTCCCTTAATCATACTGGGCAACATGGAAGGACTCCCTAAATCTATTTTAGGGAGTATGGGGGGGGGTAGATTTAGAGAGAGAAATTTAGGATTGCACTATGTTAAGAATGAATAAGCATTTTCAAGCTATGCCAGTAGAGTATAACTATTACAGGTAGAATAACACCAATGTACAAAGGTGGTAATTTGAAAAAAACACAAATATCTCAGTATAGCTGGAGGTAGGAAGAGGATAAGAGATAGTCAGAAATAGAATCACAGATATACAGAATAAACTTATTGATACCAAGGGGTGTGGGGGAGGGTGGGGTGAATTGGAGGGCTGGGAGTGACATATATACATCAGTATGTATAAAATAGATAACTAATGAGAACCTACCGTAGAGCGAGAGAACTCTGCTCAAAGCTCTGTGGTGACATAAATGGGAAGGAAACTAAAAGAAAGGAGGTATATGTACTCACGTAACTGGTTCACTTTGCTGTACAGCAGAAACACACACAACACGGCAAAGCAACTATACTCCAATAAACATTTAAAAACAATAAAAGAAAATAAGAAAGGAATAGAGCCAGTTATGTAATTTGCACAGCCCAGTGCAAAGCAGAAATCCTGCTGGGAACGTGTGGGACAGGAGAATGGAGTCTTCCGTTCACACAGGCTCTGCTACCCCATCCTTCCAAGAGATTAAAAACCAGCATTCTGGAATATGCTTCAAGATCTGGGTACCTGGATCGGAGTGGCTGCAAGACTCACATTAACTCATCTGCCAAGTCAGCTGGGAACAGGCCTGGGTGCTGTTTGCCCAGATGGGACAAGTCTGCCCTAAGTGCCTTCAGGAGGGCGTTGGCCCCCTACCCTTCTCTATGCGACCTGTGCTCATATCCAAGATAAAGCTGGGGCTAAAGCCAGAGAGCGTGAAATGCAAGCCTGCCTCCATTGTTGAACCCAGGTATCATTCCCAGCTGAGCGTAACAGGTCAGTATGTGAGTGTGCGAAAGGGGAGGCTGAGACTCTCTTTTGAAGGTAGAGGAGAGGGCAGACCATGTGCAAGCTTACTACCCACGCCCCTGGCACATGGTTCGTTATTCCACTGAACTCCACCTACAAAAGCAAATTCCAAGATAAAATTAGTAAGCATCTGATGATCACAAACATACAGCATCAAACATTAAGCTGCTCTGGCCGCAGGCTCTGGAACATGTATTGGGCAGCAGAAAATTTAGACTGACTAGAAATAAAAGCTGTCGTTGTTTTCATGCTAATGTGTTTGGGTTTTATATTAGAGATACATGATTGGTATTAAAGGATTCTGTTCGATAGAAAGGACAAGTGATAGTACTATAGCCATTGAAAAGAAGTATAAAATAACAGTCAGAGACACTGTGGAGTTCTCAGATTAAAAATGTTATTTCTCTTTAGAAGAAAAGCTATAACAAACTTAGACAGTATGGCAAAAAGCAGACATTACTCTGCCAAATAAGGTCTGTGTAGTCAAAGCTATGGTTTTTCCAGTAGTTGCATATGGATGTGAGAGTTGGACCATAAAGAAGGCTGAGCACTGAAGAATTGATGCTTTTGAACTGTGGTGTTGGAAAAGACTCCTGAGAGCCCCTTGGACAGCAAGGAGATCCAGCCAGTCAATTTTAAAGGAAATCAACCCTGAATATTCATTGGAAGGACTGATGCTGAAGCTGAAGCTCCAATACTTTGGCCACCTGATGCGAAGAGCTGACTCACTGGAAAAGACCCTGATGCTGGGAAAGATTGAAGGCAGAAGGAGAAGGGGATGGCAGAGGATGAGATAGCTGGATGACATCACCAACTCAATGGACATGAGTTTGAGTAAGCTCTGGGAAGTGGTGAGGGATAGGAATGCCTGGTGTGCTGCACTCCATGGGGTCACACAAACTGAGACATGACTTAGTGACTGAACAATAGCAACAAAAATTTTAAACTTTAATTTTATGACCTAATGAAGCTCACAATCACTATGTTAGGTCATGGTTTTATTGGGTCATAGTAGTAGAAGAATCTAATGATTTGATTTAAAATTGTGAAAAGCTGATTCTTTAAGGATTGGATTTCTTTCCTATATCTAATAAAGAATGAGGAAATGAATATGAGTACAAAATAAATAAAGTACAAAATCTCAGTGCATCACTGTCTTCTTATAAGATGATATTTGCAGTGGAGATTATGTTTAAAGTCATTCTGTTACAAAATGTCTCAGAACAACCTTGTTGGAAACCAATAAATGGACTGCATTAAAACTGCAGGATAATGTACCATATGTAGCTTAAAAATTGTCTCCTGGAAAGTACAGACTAATGCTTCTCCAGAATTTTACAAAAGCAAGGTCATGATATTGTCAAACAGCTAACTTGATAGAAATTTCAGCACATTTGAAGCACAATTGCTTCAAATTTATATACCAAATTATCTTCATTGAGCCATTCGCTTACCCTTTCTAGTACTTTTTTTTTTTTTTTTTCCAAACAGGGCTGCAGTGATTTTCCTGCAGACTTATTGTCATAATATTTATAAAATCTTCTGAGCCAGATGTAGCTGATAGAATTTCAAGTTTAATTTAACACATCGTACAGACAGATAAAATGCTTTCATATCCCATAGAAAAATACAGAAAGAAGTCAAACTCATGTTTCAAGAGCATGAGCTTCTCTAAGCAAATTTTGCATGGACTCTGTGGCCTATTTCAGTTCAGTTTAGTCCAGTTGCTCAGTCGTGTCCGACTCTTTGCGACCCCATGGACCCCAGCACACTAAGCCTCCCTGTCCATCACCAACTCACGGAGTTAACTCAAACTCATGTCCACTGAGTCAGTGATGATAACATCAATCTGATTATCTGGGTGGTGAAGATCTTTTTTTTGCACAGTTCTTCGGTGTATTCTTGCCACCACTTCTCAATATCTTCTGCTTCTGTTAGGTCCATACCATTTCTGTCCTTTATCGAGCCCATCTTTGCATTAAATGTTCCCTTTGTATCTCTGATTTTCTTGAAGAGATCTCTAGTCTTTCCCATTCTATTGTTTTCCTCTATTTCTTTGCACTGGTCACTGAAGAAGGCTTTCTTATCTCTCCTTGCTATTCTTCGGAACTCTGCATTCAGATGGGGATATCGTTCCTTTTCCCTTTGCTTTTGGCTTCTCTTCTTTTCACAGCTATTTGTAAGGCCTCCTCAGACAGTCATTTTGCCTTTTTGCATTTCTTTCCTTGGGGATGGTCTTGACCCTGTCTCCTGTACAGTATAGATTTTGTATAGATTTCTGTACAATATTGAATTCAATATAGATTTTAACAATTATGTTAATATAAGCCCACAAAATAAATGTCATTACTTTAAATCTAAACCTGATTACATGAAATGTATAGCAGATTCCTGTACCCTAATTGCTCCATAGATTTTTATATTCAGTATCACATTCTTTCTTTCTATACTTTTTCCATTCATCCTATGCTGATCCTACCTCAGCTGGTGGACATGTCTTCATGACTTCCCAACACGAGGGTCTACCAGAGTTAGTTAACTCCTACCTAGCTGTCAAGAGACAACTTAAATGTAAACTGTCACAAAAAGCTTTACTGATCCTTCTAGGCAAAGTAAATAATTTCTTTCTCTTTGTGCCACTCTGCTCTGTACCTGTGTCTATAGTAGTAACTATGAGTTTATTTCATGACTTCCCTGGTGGCTCAGAGGTTAAAGCGTCTGCCTCCAATGCGGGAGACCCGGGTTCGATCCCAGGGTCGGGAAGATCCCCTGGAGAAGGAAATGGCAACCCACTCCAGTATTCTTGCTTGGAGAATCTCATGGACTGAGGAGCCTGGTGGGCTGCAGTCCATGGGGTCACCAAGAGTCGGACACGACTGAGTGACTTTACTTACTTACTTACTTATGAGTTTATTTCAATATATTTCTTAATGTACTACATGCCCTCATTAATGGGAAATTTCCTAAATTAAATGACTATTGTCATACACATTATGTTTTTATATATTTATAAAAATATAAATATATTTTTATGTTATGTCTCTATAACATAACAGAATGCTTAGCCCACAGGGAAAACTAATATAAAGGAGGGAATAAACGAATCATTTATTTACTTTTGTGACTATATAATCTTTATTCACATCAAACTTTATCTTAATTTGTTTCAAGTATATATATGTTTGCCTTTCAATTTTGATTTGATATAATTACTTTGATATACTTAGATTTTCCTTTCAAAAATCTGTATTATTATATTATATAATATATTATATTATGTTTTACAATATAATATAAATATATTTTATATAACAATATACATAATTCCTTTCAAAATGTGTATTATTATATTTTATTTAATTATTATATTATATTAATATAGAATATTATATTCTATTAATAGAATATATTATTCTATTAATATAGAATATATAAATAATATTGTATTGTTTATATTTAATATATAATATTATATTATTTATATAT
>SJXQ01001532.1:182952-284352 GCA_006408695.1 Aepyceros melampus | reverse complement strand
TATATTATTTATATATTATTTATATATAATATGATATATATCATATTTATATATTATATATTATATTACATTATGTATATATAATATATAACATATAAACTATAGTATTACTTATATATACATATTATTTTATGTTATTTCTCCCAATACTTTATGGATGTCATCCCATCATACTCTTGACTCAGAACAGTGTCTCAATACTTTTCTATACATTTCCAGTTGGGCTAAATTTATTTTTATTTACTTTTTTTAGCTCCTTGTAAGCACTGTGCTAATCGAATTGTGGTGCTGGAGAAGACTCTTGAGAGTCCCTTGGACTGCAAGGAGATCCAACCAATCAATTCTAAAGAAAATCAGCCTTGCATATTTACTGGAAAGACTGATGCTGAAGCTCCAACAATTTGGCCACCTGATGTGAAGAGCTGAAAAAGACTGAGGTGCTGGGAAAGATTAAAAGTAAAAGAAGGGCGTGGCAGAGGATAAGTTGCTTAGGTAGCATCATTGACTTAATGGACAGGAATTTGAGCAAACTGTGGGAAGCCGTGGAGGACAGAGGAGTCTGGCATGTTGCAGTGCATGGGGTTGCAAAGAGTCAAACACAGCTTAACGACTGAACAACGACGATTATTTGCACCAGGTCCCATGTAGTTGAGAATTGTCACTAAGGATCTAAATGAATGAGTAAATCATGCAGTAGTCAAACCAATGTCAAATGCTTTCCTTGTTAAGTACATTATAGCTTCTTTAGACAAAAAGACTCCCAAGAGTGATTAAAATCACAATTACAACATTATCCCATTGACAAATATAACCCCTTTGACAGTTATTATCTTTACGATATAATTTGCCGGATAGAATTTCAGAAACAACACACCTATTTATACAAGAGACTATTATGTGATATATTAATTTTTCTTTCTACTACCTTTAATTACACAAATGATATATGATTATTATTTCTTGCAAAATTTATCCCACAAACTGCAAAATCTTCTGTGCATACCCCCTCAAAAATCCATCTCTTTACCTCCTTGATAGATGTGCCTACTGGCGAGTTGCATCTCTCTTAGTTTATCTAGATAAGATGTGCGCACATGGTTAAGTTCAATTAAACTCTTTGCATTTATGTGTCTGTCATTTTGCTGTGAGACAAAGAAAGAAACATTAAATTCCATTCATGGAGGAAGAAGAAGGACATCCAATCTAAATGTGTGTTTTCTTTGAGCACATAGGGAAAATCATAAAACTTGCTGGCCATGATTTGAAATCCTGTTTTTAAAAGCCCACTTCGTTTCTAATTGCATCTATCAGATACAAGAATCCAGCTGTTTATGTTTTGTGATAGCTTGCTTGGACGTAGTCCAGAAGGTGAAGTGGGTGAGTTCACACTCTCCTAGCAGCACGCTGAAGCGGCCTGGCACAGCAGGCGCCATGGTTAAGTGGGCTTGTTCTGCTTCCTTCAAACAGTAGCATCTTCTGCGTTGCGAGGGGGACCTCCTGGGAGCCAGGGCAGCTCTGGTTTACATTGCCAAGTCTCCTGCTCCCCACACCCTGCCCTCAGACGTCCCCATAACCTCTTCCACCAGGGGCTCCTCAGCCTTAATTGGGAGAACAATGGGGCTTTCCAGAAGGAGCCACTTACCCCAGCAGCCCCGCTTGCTCTTTTGTGGCTTCTGTGTGAGCTGGACTGATTACCCAGGGAGCATAGACTATACCTCGTCAGATTGCTTATTAAGGAGGCTGGAGCTTGATTCGTAAAGAATGCGAAGAATACCTCCAGTCTTGACTGTTCCATAATACAGTTCCTCTGGGCACCCTTTACAAAAGACTCAAGGTGAGACCAGCACCAGGTTGTATTTATGCAGAATGAGAAGGCTTGGGGCATTGTGATGAAGTGCTTTCAACATTTCACAGTTTAACATAATTGATTTCTAACAGGAGCTTTCTGTAGTAAAGTCTTTTCAGTCTAGAGAGCTATCAAAGAGCTTGGGTCCCTTACATCTCCATTTAAAAGGCATATTTTATTTCAAATATTAACCCTGGGATAACTAAACAACTAAAAGATACATAAACAAGTCCTGAGACCAGCAAGGTACCTGTGGTAGTTATGCTTAGGATGAATTTTACAGAATGTATGTATATCTAGGCACACAAATACACACACACAGAGGAATGTGTGTGTATAGATACATTTACAGTTGACTCTAGAACAACATGGAGTGCTGACCCTCCAAGGAGTGAAAAATTACCTGCAGGTTATACTCACCCCTCCCTGTCCTCAGTTCTGCATCAGTGGATTCAACCAACTGGGGATTACGTACTGGGAAATATCTGCTTATAAGTGTACCACACAGTTCAGACATGTGTTGTTCAATGGCCAACTATATTTGGAAAATATATCTTCTATTATTCACCAATTGGTACAGGAGGAGACGAACATTATCCAGCATTTATTTCATTATTTACAAAAGTGAAACGCTTGAGGGCACATAAGAAAGATAAATGCTAGGTATATTATTTATCATCTATCAGCGTAAGCACATATGTGTATGTATTTATCTGTTTTAAATGAAAACAGAGAAACAGAGTTCAGGGTAAAGATGGAATTCCTAAGAATTTGGGACTATTATTTCAGATTTTGACATTAGTTCTTTGGTGTGGCCTTCAGCACGAATTTTTCTTCTCTTCACAACTCCTCAACTGTAAAATGGAATCCAAATGTTCGATAGAGGTTGGCAAGTTGTACAGGAATCACTGAATATGGCTTCTATCAAAGAAGAGATTTTCACTCATAAAAACTCCTAAGTGTCACACTTAATAAGAATTTTATTTACTATTACATTTCTCCTAAGCAAATAAAAAGATGTCAGGTAAACACTCATCGGACATCAGTCTTGACAAGCTTCTTTCTCCCGATTTACAATGCTGTGTGTTTTAAAATGCATTTGGAAAATTATGTTATTTTCACAGTCAGGCATTTTATTTTACAG
This sequence comes from Aepyceros melampus, assembly GCA_006408695.1. Classification (NCBI taxonomy): domain Eukaryota; kingdom Metazoa; phylum Chordata; class Mammalia; order Artiodactyla; family Bovidae; genus Aepyceros; species Aepyceros melampus. The sequence goes on along the minus strand of SJXQ01001532.1, from coordinate 281,362 downwards.
CTGGAGACTCTAAAAGGTTCAGTTTTCACATCTTTTGGACATTGGAGTGGGACAATCAGCGGAACTGGTATTTCTGAACTAGATGGAAGCTCAACTAATGATATTTGATTAAACTTAACGAAACAGAGTTTAAGGAGTATTTTGTGCTCTTGCAGGGATTTTTACTGCTTATTGATTTTTCAAAAATTGTTAATTCTAAAATTTTAGGGGAAAGTAGGAAGCACTATTCTAGCAAAAAGCAGATTGTGTGTGTTTATTAACAATATAAAATCTGTTATTATTTTACTATGTCAAATATTACAGATATGTTTTGGATACCAGCTACCACATAACTGTAATGAATTCTAAGAAACTTAAATAACTGTTTAGTCTTTTTTTACCTAACCAGAAGAATGCTCAGTCATGTAGAAGACTAATCATGTTACATTCAGAAGAAAGAATATAATCAAGATTCAATATCATGATTTATCTCTGTACTCTCTCCAGATAATAATCTGTATTTAGAAACAACGTATATACTAGATAATACAGAATTTATTATTCAGAAAACATGGATTCTAGTTATGGATTTTTTCCTAGCTTTGTGATTTTAAACAAACTACTTAATTCTCCAAATGCCTTGATTCTTTGTCTTTAAAATGGAGACTAACTTAGACTATTTTAAAACTAGTACTAGGTCATTTTCTTCCCCAATTGATTAATAAAATGAATCTGATAGATTTAAGAGAAGGTCCAAAAAGAGAAAAATGAGACTGACTTTCATTTTAGAACATTTTAGAGAATAATTAGAACACTAGGTTGGCTTTCCAGGTGGCATTGGTGGTAAAGAAACTGCCTGTCAGTGCGGGAGATGTGGATTCCATCCCTGATCAGGAATATCCCCCAAAGGAGGGCATGGCAAGCCACTCTAGCTTTCTTGCCTGGAGAATCCCATGGACAGAGGAAACTGGCAAACTACAGTCCATAGGGTCACAAAGAGTTGGACAGGACTGAAGCAACTTAGCATGCATGCAGAACACTAAATAAAAAGAGAAAACTTTAGAAAGTATATATAGGATTAAAAAAAAAATTAAAGTCATTAAACTAGCAGCAAACTCTAATACCAATAACAGAATCCAGAAGAGTCAGATAGTATCTTCAGAATGCTCAAAGAGGGCCATTTTCAATTTATAATTCTGCTCAACTAGCATTCAAAATAACAATATAGTAAAAATATGTTATGCAAAGTTAGATTGAGAGAATATGACTAAAAAGGCCACTACTAAAATAATTTTAAAGATGTTCAAAAGAAGGAAATTAAACTAGAATGACAGAATGAGATAGTAAGAGCAGCAGAGAACAAAGACACTTGTAAACGTAGGAGTAAAATTTGAAAGAAAATTGGACTTCTGCTCTCAGCTATTTTTAAAATGATCAAGTATGGTTGATTTCCAAAACTGTATTAATTTCAGGTATACAGCATACTGATTCAGTTATTTCTTTCAGATATTTCATTGTAGGCTATTACAAGATACTGAATATAATTTGATGTCATACAGTAAATCTTTGTTGCTCATGTATTTTACATATAGTAGCTTTTATCATCTGTAACCCTGCACTCCTAATTTTTCCCTCCTTCCCTCTCCCTTTTAGTAGCCACACTTTTTTTAATGTCTGTGAATCTGTTTCTGTTTGGTTTCAGCTTTGACATGTAGAGATCATCACTCCTGTACGAACAACAAGAAAAAGCGGAAGAAACCAAATATCGGTAATTTTCTTATTTTCATCAGAAAACTGAGATCTCAGGATGAACCTACCACCCTAAACCATGAAGAGAGGCAAATTCCCAAAGTTACAGCCACGGTCAGCTTACCCTGAGAAGAAGTCACTATGCCGTAAGCGAGTAGGAAGAAAGAAGTCTGTCATAAGTGGTGACCGACTCTTTTGAGACTGCGTGGACTGTAGCCAAGATCCATGGAATTTCCCAGGCGAGAATACTGGAGTGGGTGGCCATTTCCGTCTCCAGGGGATCTTCCTGAGCCAGGGATTGAACTCTCATCTCCTGGTTGGTAAGGATATTCTTTACCAGTGAGCCACCAGGGAAGCCCCACGCTGGTAGGCATGATGGCTTAGATGTCAATTTGAGTTGTTGGAGGAAGAGTGTAGATTAATGTGAGTGAGACACTTCCAGGAGCTGAAGCTTTAGAGAAACCAAGACACTTTCATGAGTTTACTATCAGGATCTCTGTCAACTTTAACAGCAAAGATCCTGGAAAAAGCCCCTTATGACTTTGGTAGTGAGAGGGGATGAATGAACCTACTTAATGGTAGGAAACAATATGTATTCCCTTAAGCTTGGGAATGAGGCAAAGATGTTACCTCTTACCTCTAATATTTGATATCCAACTAAATGTTCTAATTAGTGCAAGAAGACAAGGAAGGGAATAAGGATTTATATATAAATTCCCAAGAGTAGATACACATAGTAAACACATTACACATGCAAACTCCTATGACTAATAAATAGTAACACAGCCAAGTCACTGCTTTCCCGTATACTGGCACACGTGGCATTTGAAATTACAAAACATTATAATTTTCTAATGATAATCCCCCCAATTAAATACTTAGGCTTCCCTGGTGGCTCAGATGGTATAGAATCCACCTACAATGTGGGAGACCTGGATTTGATTCCTGAGTTAGGAAAACCCCCTGGAGGAGGGCATGGCAACCCACTCCAGTATTCTTGCCTGGAGAATCCCCATGGACAGAGGAGCCTGGCAGGCTACCGTTCATGGAGTCACAAAGAGTTGGACACAACTGAGAGATTAAGCACAGCACAATTAAATTCTTAGGTGCAAATCAAACAAAGTGTGTAAAAAAAAAAAAACTATATGTGGAACATTCTCATGAAATAAATCAAATGAAATAAAATCTGTATGTGAAAAAATTCTCATGAAAGAACTCCAAATAATGAAAGCTTACAAGCCATGCTCATAGACTAGAAGATGCAATGTTGTTAAAATCTCAACTGTTCCCAAATGGATCTAAAAATTTAATGTTATCCCAATAAAAATATCAGCAAGATATTTTGTAGATGTTGACAGACTAGTTTAAAATTTAGATGGAAAAACAAAAGACCTAGAATAATTGCTATGATATCAAGAATGAAGTTGGAAGACTCAACGTATCCAATTTTAAAACTTAGTGGAAAAGCACAATGATTAAGAAGTTATGGTATTAGGCAAAGCAGAAAGAAACATGCAGATCAATAGAAAAGAATAAAGCCCAGAAACAGACCCACACAAACATGGGTGACTGGTTTTGAAAGAAGAGCGAAGACAATCCAATGGAGAAAGTATAGTCATTTTAATAAACAGTGCTGACAAGTGGACTTCCCAGGTGGCACTATATGTAAGAAAAAATGAACCTAGACGTAGAACCAATCGCTCTCACAAAAATTAACTCAAAGTGGATCATAGACTTAAAAGTGAAAAAGAAAACACAGAAGAACATCTATGTGCGCTTGGGTCTAGTGTGGAATTCGTAGATATACCATCAATAAGCACAATCCATGTCAGAAACAATTGATAAGTTGGGCTTCATTAAAATTAAAAACTTTGACTCTGCAAATATTGTTAAGAGAAAGAAAAGATAAGCTATAGGCTGGAGAGCAACTGGTGAAGGTTTAAGTCAATAACTATAAGCAAACCCTCTAAAATATGGTAGCAAACTCCACATCAATCCTGATTATTGCTGAGATGAATATTCACCTTTATAATTCAACATTTATGTAGTCTTCCAGAAAATATAAAAAGAGAGATCATTCACTTTGTTCTATGAGACTCATAATATTAATATCAAAGTCAGATTAGGATATATACACCAAAAAAATTGGCCAATATTAGTAAGCTAAATCTAGAATTATATATAAAATATAATATATCATAACTAAGCTGAGTTCTTCACTGAAATGTAAAAGTGATTTCACTTTACAACATTGTTGATGAAAAATACTCTGAAAAAAAAACAAAATGAAACAAAATGATAAGAATAGAAAGTAACATCTTTAACCTTACTGTCCAAAAATATTTCCAAACAAATGATTAAATGTTAGCATAATATCTTCAAAATACACATATAGTTTACCTTATATGAGTGTGTGTGTGTGTGTGTGTGTGTTGTTGTGTGTGTGTGTGTGTGTGTGTGTGTATGTGTGTGCTCTCAGTTGTGGGCAACTCTTTGTAACTTCACTGACTGTAGCCCACCAGGCTCCTCTGTCCATGGGATTCTCCAGGCGAGAATACTGAAGTGGGTTGCCATTTCCTCCTCCAGGGGATCTTCCTATCAAAGCACCCAAGGATAGAATCTGCATCTCCTGAATTGGCAGGTGGGTTCTTTACCATTGAGCCACTTGAGAAGTCCATGATATATATGTATACACATGTATGTATTTAGTATTTATTTATACATGCTCCCATCACTTAATGGGAAATAGATGGGGAAACAGTAGAAATAGTGTCAGACTTTATTTTTTGGGGCTCCAAAATCACTGCAGATGGTGACTGCAGCCATGAAATTAAAAGACGCTTACTCCTTGGAAGAAAAGTTATGACCAACCTAGATAGTATATTCAAAAGCAGAAACATTACTTTGCCGACTAAGGTCCGTCTAGTCAAGGCTATGGTTTTTCCTGTGGTCATGTATGGATGTGAGAGTTGGATTGTGAAGAAGGCTGAGTGCAGAAGAATTGATGCTTTTGAACTGTGGTGCTGGAGAAGATTCTTGAGAGTCCCTTGGACTGCAAGGAGATCCAACCAGTCCATTCTGAAGGAGATCAACCCTGGGGTTTCTTTGGAAGGAATGATGCTAAAGCTGAAGCTCCAGTACTTTGGCCACCTCATGTGAAGAGCTGACTCATTGGAAAAGACCCTGATGCTGGGAGGGATTGGGGGCAGGAGGAGAAGGGGACGACCGAGGATGAGATGGCTGGATGGCATCACGGACTCAGTGGACGTGAGTCTGAGTGAACTCCGGGAGTTGGTGGTGGACAGGGAGGCCTGGCGTGCTGCGATTCATGGGGCTGCAAAGAGTCAGACACGACTGCGCGACTGAGCTGAACTGAACACTTCTTTATGGTATAGCTAATATTTACAGCCCAAGCAACACAGTAAAACAAGGACAAGAAGCAAAAGAGATAGCTTTAGGAAAGAACATCAGTGTGACTTATAATTAGTGATATGTCATCCTAAACAAATTCTAATAGTTGTAAGAAAAATCTAATCCATTTCATTTTGCAGTCCCTTAACTGAAATACTTAGATCCATATGCTTCAGAATTAAACAGTTTTGAATTTTAAACAGATGAAAAGGTGCATAACCATATATTATATAACATTCTCAGCAGGTTGCTAGCAGCATCCCTTAATCAAGTATATTAATATTTTTTCATTGAGACTGATGAATATTTACTTTAATTAAGACAAAGGCTGAAATAGCTTCATATCAGTTTACATCAGATTTGGCCTTGAAATAAGATTGGGTGCCAAACTTATTTAAAATTTTTTGAGTTTTCAGAGCTTTCAGATTCTCAGAATTACCATAAGTGGTTATGAACCTATTGCAAGAAGGGAGCTCAGCACAATACTATACAATTGCTAACTGAAAAAAAAAAATAAAAAAAGAATAACCCACAAATACATTCTTATATACTAGCAAAAAAATTAGAAAATAGAATTGTAAAAATTATTTACAATGAAAGCATATAAAATGACTAATGATAAATCAAAAATATATTACCAACACAGAAAAATTATAAACATTTAATGATGTATAAAATAATGTTTAAGCTCATTGACAAACATCATACTTAATGCAAAGACTGTTTTAAACAAATTATGCTACGAATTTCATGTTAGCAGTACAAATCCAATATTTTTTTTTAAAAGAACATAATGAGTAAATTCTAATCTTATATGTAAAAGCAATAGGCCTTGAACAGATAAATTTATTTTGAAACAGTCAGGAAACAGTGTGGACGCGGTGGAGCAAATCACAAGATTTCAAGTTTGAGTAGTTAAGAGGCATATATATAAATTGACAAATGGTACAGAGTAGAGATCCCGGAAACCACCTCCACATATGAGATAAATGTGAACTTATAAGCAGGTAAGAAAATGAACTATTCAAACAATAGTGTGAGAAAAATTGCTAATCAATATGAAAAATGTAGCTTAACCTCATAACACCATCCACATGTTAAGTAGAAAATTTTACCTGCAAAAAGTATTTTAAACACTAAGGAAAGATATATGATCATATATTTACAGCTGTAGGGGTAAGAAAATATTTCATTATTTAAATAAAATAAAAATAAAATATTTTATTACTCTGGTACAAAATATGTAATGTAATAGGGTAGAATATAACTGCATTAAAATTAACTTTTTCTGAATTTAAACCCTATAAGCAAAATTAAAGACTAAACTGAAAATTAAGAGTAGATATTCTGTATGTGACTCATAAAAGATTAATATTCATAAAATCAAACGTCTTTACAAATCATTAAGAACAAAAGAAACAGTTAATTAAAAGTATGAGGAAATAATAAGGGCAACTTAAAGAGGAATGGCCAACATATAAGAACATATCTATTTGTATAGACATTTGCAAAATTAAATGCAAACAATGAGATAATGTTTCATATTCAATACATTGGCAAACACTGATAATTCTGATACCAATTTTAGTATAAATTGAAGAAGCAGTGATTCAAAATGCTATAAAAATGTTATAAACACTTCAATAGTAAATATTTAGTAAAATTAAGAAGGTGAGGACTTCTCTGGTGGTCCAGTGCTTGCCAATACAGAGGACACAGGTTCAAGTTCAGGTCTAGGAAAAAAAAATCCCACACGCCTTGAAGCAGCTAAGTACATGCACCACAAATTCTGAGCCTGAGCTCTAGCACCTGAGCACAGCAATGCATCTCAGCAAAGAGGATTGCCCACTTCCCACAGCTAGAGAAAGCCCGTGCACAGCAGCTATTAATAAGATCCAGAAAGGCAACAGAGAGCCAGCAGAGTCAGTAGAGAAACAAATAGATAAATATTTTAAAAAAGAATGTGAATCATTTGTGACTTGTAACACATTAGATTCTGTTTCTAGCATGAAACAAATGCATGCACAAGAAAGCAGCTTAAAAAGTGATGATAGAGGTATTAGAAATAATGGTTAATTATAAACATTTGAAATATGAACACTGAACATATAAACATACAAACAACAGGAGAATGGAATTGGTATATCCTTAAAACAGAATACCATGCAGCAATTCAAATGAATATACTAGCACTCATTTATATTATGGTTAAAATGGAAACACATGTTGTTGAGTGAATAAAAGATATTTAGAAAGACGCATGTATTAGAATGAGTAACAGCGTATGACCATCATAATATTTAATCTCTTCTCTCTTTTTTTAAACTATTTTCAACAATTTTATATTACTTAGCTTCTCCTTAGAGTTTGCCATTCTTATGGGTTATGTAGTGCTTTGGTCTGAATGTTAGTGCTTCCAGAATTCAAGGGTTGGAATCTTAATGCCTAATGTGACAGTGTTAGGAGGTGAGGTCTTTGAAGGTGCTTAGGTCACAAGAACAGAGCCCTCATGCATGGGATTAGTGTTCTTATGAGAGAGCCAAAGCTTTTCTGCCCCTTCCACCCTGTGAGGACACCATGAGCAGTCCAAGACCAGGAAGAGGGCCCTCTCCTGACTATTTGAGCCCTCTCATCACTATTCCAGCCCTCTCATCTTAGACTTCCAGTCTCCAGAACTGTCTAACTTCCCAGTTTGGTAATTTGTTATCACTGCTCAAACAGACTGAGCTATGCAGGTTTATATTTTTCATCAAACCTGGAAATATTCAGCTGTTATTTTAAAAAACATATACATTTTAAATTATTCCCCCCTACTCTACTCCTGTCCTCAGGAATCTCCAATTCTACACATGCAAGACTGTTATTGTTCCCCAGCTCATCATGCTTCTGTTCAACTTGGCTCCGTTTATTTTTCTCTCTGTGCTTCATTTTAAATGTTTTCTAAATGCATAGTAGTCCACTGGATCATCCCTGATAGTTCAGTTGGTAAAGAACCTTCCTGCATGCAGGAGACCCCAGTTTGATTCCTGGGTCGGAAAGATCCACTGGAGAAGGGATAGGATACCCACTCTAGTATTCTTGGGCTTCCCTTGTGGCTCAGCTGGTGAAGAATCGCCTGCAATGTGGGGAACTTGGGTTCAGTCCTTGGGTTGGGAAGATTCCCTGGAGAAGGGAAAGGCTACCCACTCCAGTATTCTGGCCTGGAGAATTCCAGGCTGCTATTGTTCCCCAGTTCACTCTGCTTCTGTTCTATTCAGTTCCATTTATTTCTTCTCTCTGTGCTTCATTTTAAATGTTTTCTAAATGCATAGTAGTTGCTTAGTTTAGCTTCTTTGAGGTATTCTGAACCAAGTCTTAGCAGAAATGGAAAAACAGAGACAAAGTTTAAGAAGGCACCAGTGTCTGTGATCGTTTCCACTGACAGCTTCCTCAGGACCTCGCTTTCATGCTCAGCTCTGCCTCAGTGGGAACCGGAAAAGCACACGTGTTAACACCTCCTGCTGTTGAGGACATCGCTCTTGGTTGATGTGTCACCCTCCTTTTCTTGTAGGCACACAATCTCTGTTAACCGGTGGGAAGTGGTACGAACTGGATTCTCTGTGAGCACTGAACTCTACACAGAAGCAGGACCACCGCCCTTCAGCTGTTGTTGCTGTTCAGTTGCCAAGTTGCGTCCAACTCTGCGACCCCATGGACAGCAGCACACCAGGCTTCGTTGTCTTTCACCATCTCCTGGAGTTTGCCCAAGTTCCTGTCCATTGAATCGGTGATGCTATCCAACCATCTCATCCTAAACCTCAGGAAGAATATCCTGCTCAATTCTTGGTTGTACTATTTGCAAGAGGTCATTCTGAAGACTGTCCTCAAATTTAGATACAAATTGCCAATGCCCAGAGGAGTTCTATATTTTTGATAATTAAGCTTACCAGAGAATATTCCAAAAAAATTTTTAGAAATATTAAAATTATATTGGGTTAATAGTTTATTTTTCTCTAATAGGCATTGGCAGTGTTTCCATTTTTGAATACTGTTTAAAGGAAATCCAGATTAATGGACATTAATTCAAATATTCACTTTAAACATGAAAATTTTAACATTGACTAGCTAAGATAGGAGTCAGTTTCCAATTCTTAGTTTCTCAGAATTAGAAATTGGAAGTAATTAATAGTTATTATATAATAATAGTTGATCCCATGGTACACATACCCTTCCCCTGCAACTCATTAAAATAAAAACACTTAATTTGATAATCAACTAAAATACCACTCAGCTCACAAGATGTAGCATTATTTACTGGTTTTATAGTCATTAAATGTGGCAGAATACTAAATATCTTACAGTAACATCTGGTAATCCTTTAATCATTGAACTCTCAGCTTTATTTATGTAAATATCAATTTGGGCCTATGTTGCTTAGATTTCATGAGTTTAGTTTACCTTTGATGATTAAGTAACTTAATTATTTGGTTACTCTGTTATGTTTTACAGTCTAAATAACCATGGGCTAATTATTGTACAACATTATAATCTAACACTTTATATTCCAAATGCATTTGTGTAAAAAAATCAATACAGAAACCAATTTCTTTCTAAATATTTAAATATTTCTATATTATCTTGTAATATGAAAAGCTGATATTGAAGTAATGCGAAGCAATGAAAGTCAAAATGACTTTTATATAAAATTACATAGTTCATATTATTGTCTACTTCTTCATTCATCACAAAACATGCTATCATCCTTTGAATTCATCACAAACTTATGAAGAAGACTGTATTATCCCTAATTTGCAGATAAAAAAGTGATAGCCAAAGAGGTTAAGTCACTTGCCTGGGTTATTAAGTGATTTAGTCAAGGTTGAAATTTTTGCCTATTTTATTCCAACAGTTATTCACTGTACTATTATTCTTTTCTTTACTTTTTCATAGTTAGTATACAAATGCATTTTTATTTCTGGAAATTTTAAGGAAAAGGAATGCCATCTTTTTCTTGGGTTAAAATAAAAGTTGCATTGATAAACTGCTCTCGGCTGAAGAAGTCAAAGCAGTATAAAGAGGAGATGGGAAAACAGGAGGGAAAGTCAGGAACAGAAAGAACAGGAGCGAGAAGGTGGCTTCTTCCACCGCATCACCCATTCCCCCATTTCATTCTCATCTCAAATTAACACATTTGTCTCCCCTCTTAAAACTAGGTGGCTGTTTTCTATTGGTCTAGCCTATTGATAACCAGTGTTGTGGCTGGACCGGCCCCTGGGGTTCTTATAACTGTAAGCTACGCTCAGTAATAACCCTCAGGGAAGTTTGGGAAAAACACAAACAAGCAAAAAGTCTGTGAGTCACAGGTCCTGCAAAGCAATGGCAAAGCAGGGGCCACACAGTGAGGTGCTGGAGAGAGAGGGCGGTGGGAGGATGAGCCTTAGGTTCTGCCTTTGTTGGGGTCAAGGGTAGGGGAGGTTTAAAAGGCAGGAAGAGAAAAAACCAAGTGGCCTGAATGGTCACTTACAGAAATCCACCAAGATCTCTAAACCCAAAGAGGGAGCCCCTGGGGACAGGTGAGGGGTGGTGAGTGGTGGTGTGGCCAACTTTTTATCTAGTCCTGGAGCTGGCTGTGTGTCTATTAAGAGACAGCCATTTTGAAGTAGATGACTTGACACTTATATTACCAAAAAAAAAAAAAAAAAGCCAACTTTCCAGGCTTACACTACAGTGTCATGGAGCTTCCCTGGTGGCTCAGACGGTAAAGCATGTGTCTATAATGTGGGAGACCCGGGTTCCATCTCCAGGCTGGGAAGATCCCCTGGAGAAGGAAATGGCAAACTGACTTTCCGGGCTTACACTACAGTGTCATAGCTTAATAGTCAATGTTTGTTTTCACCAATTTATTTTTGTATTTTTTTGAATCTATACCAGTTGTTTTGTACTGGGTTGACCACACATAGTGAGGTCATGAATCTTTAAAGTCTGCATCCTAAAGCAAAGTTCCCTGGGGTAATGTAATGTACTGATTTGAAAACAGAAAGGACTTATCCTGGAAACCCTGATAGTATTTCCCAGAGTACTGCTAAATTATGTATGTACTAGGATCCTGAAAGTACTACTCTCTGTTTTTCTTTCTTCATTATAGGATAATAGGGAGTCGAATTTATGTAAGTTGACAGAATAACAATTATCGATAGCAATTTACCATTTCTTATCATCACATCATGTATCACCATGCTTTGCAAATATAATATAAAAAGTGTATAGAATTATACGCTTTTTTTTCTTATTATAGACCATACAATATCTCTTTTGGGCAATACAGCAAAAAAAAAAAATGTGCATAGGTGGACTAATCTGTGTAGTTTAGAACAGCTTTTCATTTCTTGATTTCTGTTTCAAGTTCCTCTGGGAATATGTGACTAATCCAAGTCACAGAATAAACCAACTAAATAAAATGTAAGTGGATATCTAATCTTATGCTTTCTCTGATGCATTAGTTTACCATAATTTGATATTCTAGTTAAAAGTATACCATAATTTAATATTCTAGAGTTAAAAGTTACCAGTAGGCAGATATCACTTATAAAGAAAGGTTAAATACCTATGTGGAATACTAACAAGCCAATATCTTAGAGGAGGAAGGATTCAAATCATTTCCATGAACTTGACCTAAGACTGAGACAAATCTCTCAGGACAAAGACTATGAAGTATGAAACCTGACAATCTGTTATGCTCCCAGTTTAGAAAATAGTCTCATCCCCTACTGATTCACTGCCAACTTGTCATGTTGCAAAATTTCCTCTTATTCCGTCAGATCATTCAGCATAACAACCGTTTTTTCTCAATCTTCCAGACTTTGGGGACAGAGGTTAGAGGAAGGCTGCTTCTTTTTTGTTAGGAATCTTTTGTTTCTCCTTAGAAAAACAAAGGGGGGAAATAGAACTCAGGAGCTGAAAGGCACCCAAGTGTATTCTCAGTCATCTTTTGCTGCGGGAGCAGAGAGTTTTCCAAGCTCCATGAAAAAGAATACAAGTTTTGTTAAACTGAAAATCACTTGACTGGTAGAATGTGGTTGTGAATCCAGGTTTTTTTCAGGATCACTGTCTTTCCTTTGCAACAACATCTATTATTATATCACAATCCTGCAGTCAGTTCTGTATACACCTGACTCTACAACTAGATCCTGAAGTGTGAATATTCTTGAATGTTGGAAACTCCTCACACTATTTGCAATGATTTTTGCATCAATGGGGTGCATTTTTTTTAAAAAGGAATATTTAGGGAATATACTGTGCTGTGTTGTGCTTTGTCACTCATATCTGACACTTTCCAATCCCATGGACCCCATTCTCCAGGCAAGAATACTGAAGTGGGTTGCCATGCCCTCCTCCAGGGGATCTTCCCAACCCAGGGATCAAATCTAGGTCTCCTGAATTGCAGGAGGATTTTTTACAATCTGAGCAAACAAGGAAGCCCAAAGATCTTTTTGAAAATGGTCAGTTCAGTTTAGTTCAGTTCAGTCACTCAGTCATGTCCAACTCTTTGTGACCCCATGGACTGTAGTATGTCAGGCCTCCCTGTCCATCACCAAGACCTGGAGCTTGCTCAACCATTTCATCCTCTGTCATCCCCTTCTCCTCCTGCCTTCAATCTTGCCCAGCATCAGGGTCTTTTCCAATGAGTCAGCTCCTCATATCAGGTGGCCAAAGTATTGGAGTTTCAGCTTCAACATCAGTCTTTCCAGTGAATATTCAGGACTGATCTCCTTCCAAATGGACTGGTTGGATCTCCTTGCAGTCCAAGGGACTCTCAAGAGTCTTCTCCAACACCACGGTTCAAAAGCATCAATTCTTCGGCACTCAGCTTTCTTCACAGTCCAACCCTCACATCCATACATGACCACTGGAAAAACCATAGCATTGACTAGATGGACCTTTGTTGGCAAACTAATGCCTCTGGTTTTTAATATGCTGTCTAGTTTGACATAGCTTTTCTATCAAGGAACAAGCATCTTTTAATTTCATGGCTGCAGTCACTATCTGCAGTGATTTTGGAACCCAGGAAAATAAAGTCTCTTACTGTTTCCATTGTTTCCCCGTCTATTTCCCATGAAGTGATGGGACCAGATGCCATGATCTTCGTTTTATGAATGTTGAGTTTTAAGCCAGCTTTCTCACTCTCCTCTCACTTTCATCAAGAGGCTCTGTAGTTCTTCTTCACTTTTTGCCATAAGGGTGATGCATCTGCATATCTGAGGTTATTTATATTTCTCCAGGCAATCTTGATTCCAGCTTGTGCTTCTTCCAGTCCAACATTTCTCATGATGTACTCTGCATATAAGTTAAATAAGCAGGGTGACAATATATAGCCTTGATGTACTCCTTTCCCAATTTGAAATCATATTTGGATCCATTGTTCCTTATCTGGTTTTAACTGTTGCTTCTTGACCTGCATACAGATTTCTCAAGAGGCAGGTAAGTTGGTCTGGTATTCCCATCTGTTTAAGAATTTTCTACATTTTCTTTGGATCCACACACTCCAAGGCTTTGGTGTAGTGAATAAAGTAGCCATATATGTTTTTTCTAGAACTCTCATGCTTTTTCTGTCATCCAGCAGATGTTGGACATTTGATCTCTGGTTCCTCTGCCTTTTCTAAAACCAGCTTGAACATCTGGAAGTTCTCAGTTCATGTACTGTTGAATACTCACTTGGAGAATTTTGAGCATTACTTTGCTAGCGTGTGAGATGAGTGCAACTGTGCTGTAGTTTGAACATTCTTTGGCCTTGCGTTTCTTTGGGATTGGAGTGAAACCTGACATTTTCCAGTCCTGTGACCACTGATGAGTTTTTCAAATTTGCTGACATACTGAGTGCAGCACTTTCACAGCATCATCTTTTAGGATTTTCTGCAGGAAATTGGGACACATCAAGTCGCTCTCTCATACAAATACACCCTTTGCATAATACAATCTGTGATAATCTTTCTTACAAGTAGGTTTTGCCCGAGGAGTTGGGAGTGAGAAGGCAGGGAGAGCAAATGTACTGCAATCACCCACATGTGCCATAGGCTCCATCAGCAAGGATATTCTCTCTGAGGTTCGTGCTCTTTGTGATTTTATATTTCATAATACATAAGCCTCCTTGCCACTGATATCTCTGGTACTGGAAGAGGGAGAGGCAGGAAAAGACAGAAAGAGTTTGTGTGTATATGCACATTTATGTTTATATTTCTGATAGATTGTGAGTTCTTTGAATGAAAAAACATACTGTATTAGTCAGGGCTCTAGAGAAAAAGAAAACCAATAAATTGCATGTAAGTTTGTGTATATGTGGAGAAAGAGAGAAAGAGAACTGGTACCTGCAATGCGTTTATGGGATCTCACAAGGCCAACACACACAGAGCAGATCAGATGGCTAGGAGCCTGGGGAAAAGTTGGCATTCAAGCTCGAGTGCAAAGGCAGTCTAATGGAAGCAAACTAGCTGAGCATCCATAGATGAAAGGGAAAAGAAATGTGGTACGTGTGTATATGTCTATAAAATACTCACACACACACACGCATATATATCCATTAGTATTTTAATGGAACACTATTCATCCATTGAAAAGAATAAAATAACACCATTTGTAGCAGCATGGCTGGACTAGAGATGTGACACTAGGTGCGGTAAGTCCGACAGGGAAACACACATATCCTGTGCTATCAGTTACATGTGCAGTCTTTAAAAAATGGTACCAGCGAGTTTATTAACAAAACAGAAATATACTCATAAACAGAAAAACTTATAGCTACCAAAGGGGAAATGGGGGAGGGATAAACTAAGAGTTTATAGGGTTAATAGATACACATTATTGTATATGAATAACTGAGTCACTTCGGTGTCTACCTGAAACTAACACAACATGGTAAATCAACTTCAATTTTTTTCATTTGAAAAACAAAAAAACAAAAAAAAAGTCAATGGCAGTCTAGAGGCAGTATTCCCCATTCTTTGGGAACCTCAGTCTTTTTCGCCTAAGGCCTTCAGCTGATTGAATGAAGCCCTTCTACATTATGGAGGGTAATATGCTTTACTAAAGTGGAAAAGTCCAAGTGCTAGTCATTCAGTCCTGTCTGATTCTTTGCAACCCCATGGACTCCAGCTAGTCAGGCTCCTCTGTCCATGGGATACTCCAGGCAAGAATACTGGAGTGGGTAGCCATTCTCTTCTCCAGGGGATCTTCCTGACCCAGAGACTGAACCCAGGTTTCTTACATTGCAGGCAGATACTTCACCATCTGAGCTCCAGGGAAGCCCTTTACTTAAAGTCTATTAATTTACATGTTAATCTCATGTGAAAAAATATTTTCTTAGAGATATCTATAGACTTGTATTTGATCAAATATCTGTGAACAATGTCCTGGTCAAACTGACACATAAAATTCACCACCACATATACCATCAGGTTTGATCACCCACAGTATTTTCATCCCAGGTATACATCCCAAAGTTGAATGATTTATCATATTTCACATATTAGCTTATAATTACTTCCCTTTGGAAGCTTTCACTGATCATGATTCAGTTATAATGACCTGATCTACATTCTAAGATCAATTTCTGAATAAAAATATTTTAAAAAAATAAATAAATAAATAAAAAGAAATATGCAGAGCAGTGTTGTTTATCAACTAAATGTAAATGGTTAAGGGTAGAAACCTAGATGTATTTCACCACATCAATAATTTAGTAAGATTAACTTCTACTTCAACATTTTTTACTATCAGGGCATTAATCATATATTCTATGAATGATAATCCTATATAACATGATTTGACCATCCTGAAGAGGAACTCATTTTGGCCTTCTGTCATATGTCATAAAAATATTACTTTCTAATGATACAAGATCTGCCCTAGATGGCCTCTGTATCAGCATCCACTGTTACTTTACTATCTCAGTAGAGTATAAGTATTTACAGAGCGTGAGTATGAACATCCTAGAGGGAATGCAGGATGCAGGATGCTTGGGACTGATGCACGGGGATAATCCAGAGAGAAGGTGTGGGGCGGGAGCAGGGAGGTGGGGGTCGGGATTGGGAGTTCATGTACACTCGTGGCTGATTCATGTCGATGTATAGCAAAATGAATACAGTATTGTAAAGCAAAACAAACTAAAAAATAAAAATCAATCAAAAATGGCTGAAAAAAAAAAAAAGAAAGAAAGGACTGATGCTGAAGCTGAAACTCTAATACTTTGGTCACCTGATGTGAAGAGCTGAGTCATTGGAAAAGACCCTGATGCTGGGAAAGATTGAAGGTGGGAGGGAAGGGGATGACAGAGGATAAGATGGTTGAATGGCATCACCAATTCAATGAGCATGAGTTTGAGTAAGCTCCGGGAGTTGGTGATGGGCAGGGGGGCCTGTCTTGCTGTATTCCATGGGGTCACAAAGAGTCAGACATGATTGAGCGACTGAACTGGACTGAACTGAATATGAACAAACATGGCATATTTAAAAATTCAGACATTTCTGACTGAAGTCATAAAAGTCAAAAAGTGGTTTTAGAAAACACAAAACATGTTTGAGACCTTATTCTTGTTGAAATTAAAAACAGAAACATTCTAACACCATCTCAGATGTCCTAAGTCCTGATTGAGTAACATAACATCAACAAGTAAGCTATAGCTGGGTTTTTGTTGTTGTCGTTGTTTTTTGCTATCAACAGAGAGTTGGGCTTTCTGCTGACTCAGTGGTAAAGAATCTGCTTGCCAATGCAGGAGATGAAGGTTCAATCCCTGGGTCAGGAAGATCCCTAGGAAAGGGAAATGGAAACCCACACCAGTATTCTTGCTTGGAGAATCCCATGGACAGAGGAGCCTAGTGAGCTAAAGTCTGTAGAGTAACAAAGAATAAAACACGACTTAATGACTAACAACTATAAACAGGGAGTCAGAGTCACACACAGGATAATATTCCACACCGATTATTCTTCTGCAGTGCATCCACTTAGCAGAACTCTTGTCTCCTACAGACAGGGCCCTCAAGCAGCATCGCTGCTTTTTGGGAAGAAAAACTAAATTGAAATTATTTAATTTCAGGAAGGCTTGATACTTTTTCATTATAAAAGACTGAACACATCATGGTTGATGAATTTTGTCTCCTTTAATTTATCCAGCCACTTGCCTCTAGACCAATGATAGCTCCTACCCCAAAACCAATACTGTAATATATTATCTACTATATTAATAAAAATCGAAGCAGCAGTATTACTAATAATGCTTCACATTATGCAAAGGCATGCCTTCATTAGATTGCTGGTTTTCTTTTTTTTGTTTTTTGTCTTTTTTGCAAAAGTTTGACTTTGAATAAAGTCCTACAGTTAATAGAAGTACCAATTCACTAAATGCAGTTCCTGCAATTTCAATTCATTCATCTTTTAGGCAAATCTATTTAACATCTTTGCTGCATTTGACAATGATGGAAGCTTAGGCAAACTATTATTCAAATAATATTATACTCTAATGTTACCCTAATACTATGAATAATATTTCTGGGTCAACATTCAGTTCAGTTCAGTTCAGTCGCTCAGTCGTGTCTGACTCTTTGCGATCCCATGAATCACCATACCAGGCCTCCCTGTCCATCACCAACTCCCGGAGTTCACTCAGACTCACATCCATTGAGTCAGTGATGCCATCCAGCCATCTCATCCTTTGTCGTCCCCTTCTCCTCCTGCCCCTAATCCCTCCCAGCATCAGGCTCTTTTCCAATGAGACAACTGTTCCCATGAGGTGGCCAAAGTATTGGAGTTTCAGCTTTAGCATCAGTCCTTCCAATGAACACTCAGGACTGATCTCCTTTAGAATGGACTGGTTGGATCTCCTTGCAGTCCAAGGGACTCTCAAGAGTCTTCTCCAACACCACAGTTCAAAAGCATCAATTCTTCTGCACTCAGCTTTCTTCACAGTCCAAATCTCCACAGCATCCATACATGACCACAGGAGAAACCATAGCCTTGACTAGATAGACTTTTGTTGGCAAAGTAATGTCTCGGCTTTTGAATATGCCATCTAGGTTGGTCATAACTTTCCTTCCAAGGAGTAAGTGTCTTTTAATTTCATGGCTGCAATCACCATCTGCAGTGATTTTAGAGCCCAAAAGAATAAAGTTTGAGACTGTTTCCCCATCTATTTCCCATGAAGTGATGGGGCCAGATGCCATGATCTTTGTTTTCTGAATGTTGAGCTTGAAGCCAACTTTTTGACTCTCCACTTTCACTTTCATCAAGAGGCTTTTGAGTTTCTCTTTACTTTCTGCCATAATGGTCGTGTCATCTGCATATTTGAGGTGAGCATTAATAGCATTCTTTTTGGTTTTCCCCTGTAGGAGAGTATTTCAATTCACTCCAATATTCTTACCTGGAGAATCCTGTGGACTAAAGCATCTGATGGGCTGCAGTCCACAGAGTCTCAAAGAGTCAGACACAACTGAAGCAACTTAGCACATTGCATTTTGTTTTACATATAAAATGCAAATATTTTATCAGGTGAAAGAACTGGCTGTTGGATATTAAGCTCTCTAATAGGTCACAGAAGGTGACAGGAAACTATAATCTGCTAAATTTTTAGTAATGGACTTGCTGTCAGATGTTAAAAAGAGTGATTTGAGGATGATTTTTCCCTTCTTTCTTTCTTTCCTCCCTTCCTATCTCTCTGGTACTTTCCAGCACTTATTTCAGTGCTTTTTGTTTTTTAATACAGTTCTATCTTGGGGGCTAAGAAAGTAACATTTGTGCAACAAAAATCAGAGAGAAGACTTTAAATAATAGTGTTTAACTAGTACATTTCACTCAGACTTTTCCTGCCCTAAAGAAGTTATGTTGGGGTCATAATTTCTTTAGACAATAAACAAAGTACTAACAGTAAATCATAACACCTCTAGGAATACATAAAAATTACCAACTATCTTAATGGAACATCCAAATGACTCTGAAGCAGTGTTCCAGTGGGATTCTGAGGAATTGACATTATCCTGACACAAATATTGTGTCACTTCTTACCCCCTCTTACTAAGAAAGACAATTGCTTAATGAATGCGAATGGCAGCAGGTCAGACACTCCAGGGTTACAAGGAGCATCTGTGGTACAGTAATTCCTGCCCTGTGCAACAAGTGTGTCAGCAAAGATCTGTTAATCATATTTTCGTTTTATATTAATGTGCAGGGCAAGACAATAACAGGATATAAATGTCAGCATCCTGTTTATCTTTTTTTCTACCCCTCAAGGTGGAAATACACTTATATACTTATACAACTGATGTAATAGAAAGAAAAGAACTGCTTGTTGCCAAGATTGATAAAACTTACCCCTGCAGGTGATGGAGAAAGACCACATGCTTATTTGCATAGGAAAAAGTTAATGCTGTTTTATGGGTCTGTGGCCAGTGAAGGAATGAAAACTTTGTAAACATGCTCTAAGCATCTCCCTTAAACATCAGCACAGCATAATCATCCAGATCTCTCGATTCACATGGAAACTAGACAGAGAACATGAGTTCTTCACTCTTCTATTAAAAAAAAAGAAAAAGCTTAGAAGGATATAATCTATTTAGTTTTCCTCATGGATATTTTTTGCCAATCAGACTTGCACTTTCAAGCCCTTCTTTTATCTGATAATGAATTTCCTGCCAAAATTTAGGCGTAGATCTGTGGTTCACAGATCTTAATTTATTCTATTTAACTCCGATCCAAACCTAAGGACTGCATTATGTCTGTATTAGGTAATTCAGGCTGGAGTCTGCTTCCACTGTTGCAATGAAACTGCTCTTGTCAAGGACACCATTGAACTTTTGCTATTAAATGAATATTTTCTGGTCCTCCTCATGAAACTGAGTAGGACCCAACAGGGATTCTGAGGATGAAAACCATTCATGGCCCATATTTCTTGACTTTATCTGAGTTTTAAAGCATGGATTCAAACAGATGTTGATTGGGGAAGGGAGGAGGTGCAGAGACAAGGGATAAACAGTTAAGAAAAAATAGTACTACTTTGGGGCAGTTTCCTGACTCTGCCTCAGGGAAAATGCACAATACATTTAAGCTCTTTTATAGAACTAAAGAATATAATCAATCTGATTTTGGTATTGGGCATCTGTATTGTCCATGTGTAGAGTCATCTCTTGTGTTGTTGGAAGAGGGAGTTTGCTATGACCAGTGCATTCTCTTGGCAAAACTCTTAGCCTTTGTACTCCAAGGTTGAACTTGCCTGTTACTCCACGTATCTCTTGACTTCCTACTTTTCCATTCCAATTCCCTATAATGAAAAGGACATTTCTTTTTCTTTTTAATGTTAATTATAGAAGGTCTTGAAGGTCTTCATAGAACTGTTCAACTTCAGCTTCTATGGCATTAGTGTTGGGTCATAGATTACTGTGATATTGAATGGTTTGCCTTGGAAACAAACTGAGATCATTCTGTAATTTTCAAAACTGCACCCAAGTACTGCATTTCAGACTCTTTGGTGACTATGAAAGCTAGAAAGTGAAAGTGAAGTCACTCAGTCATGTCTGACTCTTTGCGGGTCCAACTCTTTGTGACCCCACAGACTGTAGCTTACCAGGCTCCTCAGTCCATGGGATTTTCCAGGCAAGAGTAATGGAGTGGTTGCCATTTCCTTCTCCTAAGAGATTCTCGTCCACAGTAGTAGATATAATGGTCATCTGAGTTAAATTCCCCCATTTCAGTCCATTTTAGTTCACTGATTCCTAAAGTGTTGATGTTCACTCTTGCTAGATCCTGTTTGACCTCTTGCAGTTTACCTTGATTCATGGACCTAACATTCCAGGTTCCTATGCAATACTGTTCTTTATGGCATCGGACTTTCACCAAAAGACACATCTACAAGTCAGTCAAAACAAGACTGGGAGCTGAACGTGGCTCAGATCATGAACTCCTAATTGCAAAATTCAGACTTAAGGAAACCAGGGAAAACCACTAGGCCATTCAGGTCTGATCTGAATGGAAATGACAAACAGATTCAAGGGATTTAATCGGATAGAGAGAGTGCCTAAAGATCTATCAATGGAGGTGTGTAATAATGGACATAAGGCAGTGATCAAAACCATCCCCAAGAAAAAAAGCTGAAAAAGGCAAAATGGTTGTTTGAGGAGGCTTTTCAAATATCTGAGAAAAGAAGACAAGTGAAAACAAAGGAAAAAAAGAAAGATATCCCCAACTAAATGTAGAGCTTCAAAGATTAGCAAAGACAGATAAGAGTGCCTTTCTCAGTGAACAATGCAAAGAAATAGAGGAAAACAATAGAATGGGAAAAACTAGAGATTTCTTCAAAAAAATTCCAGATACCAAGGGAACATTTCATGTTAAGATGGGTTCAATAAAGGACAGAAATGGTAGGGACTTAACAGAAACAAAAGATTTAAGAAGAAGTGGCAAGAATACACAGAACTATATGAAAAAGATCTTCATGACCCAGATAATTATGATGGTGTGATCACTCACCTGGAGCCAGATATCCTGGAATGTGAAGTCAAGTGGGCCTTAGAAGCATCACTATGAACAAAGCTAGTGAAAGTGATGGAATTTCAGTAGGGCTATTTCAAATCCTAAAAGATGATGCTGTGAAAGTGCTGCACTCAGTATGTCAGCAAATTTGGGAAACTCAGCGGTGGCCACAAGACTGGAAAAGATCAGTTTTCATTCCAATCCCAAAGAAGGACAATGCCAAATAATATTCAAACTACCACACAATTGCACTAATTTCACATGCTAGCAAAGGCATGCTCAAAATCCTCTCAGCTAGGCTTCAGCAGTTCATGAATTAAGAACTTCCAGATGTACCAGGTGGATTTAGACCAGAGAGGCAGAGGAACCAGAAATCAAATTGCCAACATTTGCTGGATCATAGAAAAAGCAAGAGAATTCCAGAAAAATATCTATTTCTGGTTCATTGACTATGCTAAATCCTTTGATTGTGTGGATCACAGCAAACTGTGGGAAATTCTTTAGCAAATGGGAATACCAGATCACCTTACCTGCCTCCTGAGAAATCGGCATGCAGGTCAAGAAGCAACAGTTAGAACTGGATGTGGAACAACAGAATATTTACAAATAGGAAAAGGAGTATGTTGAGCCTGTATACTGTCACACTGTTTATTTAACTTCTATGCAGAGTACATCATGAGAAACACTGGGCTGGATGAAGCACAAGCTGGAGTTAAGATTGCCAGGAGAAATACCAATAACCTCAGATATGCAGATGACATCTGAGGCCAGATAAGTGGCATATCGGCAAAGAACTAACTCATAGGAAAAGATCCTGATGGTGGGAAAATTGCAGGTGGGAGGAGAAGGGGATGACAGAGGATGAGATGGTTGGATGGCATCACTGACTCAATGGACATGAGTTTGAGTAAGCTCCGGGAGTTGGTGATGGACAGGAGGCCTGGCGTGCTGCAGTCAACAAGGTAGCAAAGAGTGACTGAACAGAACACACCCTAATCCTTATCAGCAACCCCGTCCTTTAACCCTTTGACCATTGCTCTAAAACTCCCCACCTAATCCCCCTGGGTTGGGATACAGGGTTTAGAGGGGCACGAGTCTGCTCTGTTCCCCTTTGCCTGGCAAAGCAATAGAGCTTTTCTACTTCACAGAAAACTCTGTCTCTGAGATTTGATTAGGCCCCAGTGCAGAGGCCTATTCTCCACATCCTCCACGTGGGTCACTCTTTGTCTTTTCAGTTCAGTTCAGTCGCTCAGTCGTGTCCGACTCTTTGCGGCCCCATGAATCGCAGCACGCCAGGTCTCCCTGTCTTTTAGGTACATCCAAACTGGCCGCTCCCTTCCTCTTAAGCAGCCTCTTCATGTGACCTGTGTGATGCCTCACTTCATTAGTTCCTGCTGAGACCTAAGCACTCTCATTGTCTCTGGCCCATTCTTCCTCTTAACTTTAGATTTGGACTTTCTCTTATCTCAAGTCTGTAATTCTCTTCTTTTTTCTATGTATCTCCTTAGACTGATGTATATATTTCCATGCCTTTAAAAAATATTTTTATTTGGCCATCCAAAAATTTGCATCTCCAGTGCCAACCTGTCCTCTAAAGTCAGTTCTCACACCACCAACTTCTTCCTTGATTCTTCAGTGGCACAGAGTATTCTACATGTTAAACTGAATCTGCAAAAATCTCCCTTAAAACTTGTTTTTATCTCCTCATCTCAGTAACACCACTTCTTTCAAGGTACAAGATCCTGCAAACTGGGGTTTAACTTTGATTCCTTTTGTACAATCATCGGAAAATCTAGTGAAATTCCAGAGCGCATTATTTTTATCTTTGACAGATAGCTTAATCTATCTATTTTCCTCTGTCACCTCAATCATAACCTCTTCCCTTGATATCTCCAAGAAGAGATTCATTGGAAAAGATCCTGATGCTGGAAAAGATTGAAGACAAAAGGAGAAGGGAGAGCAGAGGATAAGATGGTTAGAGAGCCTCACTGACTCAATGAACATGAATTTGAGCAAACTCAGGGAGATAGTGAAGAACAGAGAAGCTTGGCAGGCTGCAGTCCATCGGGTCACTGATTTGAACATGACTTAGGAAATGAACAACAACAAATAATCTGGTTTCCAGTCTTGATCACTTGAACTACTGCTATTATTTCTTAACTGCCTCTGTATTTCCAGATTTATGCCCTTGATAGACTCTTCACCATGGTGATCTTTCAAAATTATAAAGTGCATTCATGTTAAATCATGTTACTTCATTGTTTTATGTTGATAACAATTCACAATAACCCATAAATACATCTTTTTGCCATCTAATCTAAATGCTCATGTATACCTGCTATGGATTGACATGCTCCCATCAGAATTCCCGTGTTGAAGCCTTATCTCCCCAGTGCTCTAGTATTTAGAAATAGAGTCTTTGCAAGGTAAATAAGTTTAGATGAGGTCATGAGGGTGGAGCTCTCCATAATAGAATTCATCCCCACACAAGAAGAGACATCAGAGATTTCTTCCTATTTCATTCTCTTCCTTTTTCTTTCTTTTTCTCTGAAAATTGACCCAGCAAGAAGGTGGCCTTCTATAAGCCAGGAAAAGAATCCTCACTGGAGAATCAAATCAATTATTAAAATCAGAAATTCAAGGTTGAGAGTCCCTTGGACAGTAAGGTGATCAAAACATTCAATCCTAAAGGAAATCAACCCTGAAAATACATTGGAAAGACTGATGCTGAAGCTGACATTCCAATAATTTTGCCACCTGATGCAAAGATTCCATTCATTAAAAAAGATCCTGATGCTGGGAAAGATGGATGGCAGGAAGAGAAGGGTGTGACAGAGGATGAGATGGTTGAATGGCGTCATCAACTCAATGGACTTGAATTTTTTGAGAGAACCCTGGGAGATGGTGAATGACAGGGAAGCCTGGCGTGCTGCAGTCCATGGGGCTGCTAAGAGTCGGACATGACTGAGTAACTGAACAATACACAGGTCACATACGCACATTTGATTTCTTAAAATCTATTTCCAGCACTAGACCCTACGACTAAGATTCATGAAAATTGGTTCTGTGTCTGTTTTATTCACTTGTTATATCCCTGCCTGACCCAGAGTGCTCTTCTGAATGTGTGCCCTGACCTTATGAATGACAAGAACTAAGCTGGTTCCAGGAGGTGAGGACAGACCAGGACAACAAGGCTTGTCAGGTCATTATAGTCTTAATAGTTCAGTAATAGAAGGAAACGATAACCAAATAAATTCAGGATTACAGAAATTGTTGGGAGGAAAAACTGTAGAGGCTGTATGTACACCCACATATTAGTATGACTTTATGAGTTTGACCAGGCAAATCAAGAGCAGAGAAAGATAATATCATTCCATAGGGAGTGACCAGGTATGGAAACCCCAGTGTGTTCACCAGGAAAGAGAGTAGACCAGTATGAATGGAATACAGTAAGTTTGGCTTCTGAAAATGCCCTACTATTTAAGCGTATTTCTCATGTGCTGGGATTCCCAAGAATTTGGTACCTGATAGCAGAAGGGACTGGTTTTTCTCTTTTAAGAATTGAAGGAGTTAATCAGAGACATTCATTGAGCATGGGTATATGAAAGTTTCATGACATTCTGGTGTGACAATTGATTAACTTACCTGATACACTGTACATTTAATATTATTTTATATTCAAGGGGAACTTTTTCAATAATATATATTTGTACAGCCATTAGCTAAATTATACAAATTTTGGAAATTTCTGTTGTTCAACCATGTGAATTAGTATAAATAAAGCTACAGTGAATGTAGTGAGTCCAGCTATTCAGAAGCATTTTAGGCATCATTGCAATGCTCAAGAGAATTAGTCAGTTATCTGCAAAATAGAAAAGTGCTTGTCAAGAACCACAACGTGAAGTGACGGCATGTTATACTTTTCTTCCATTCCTTTCTTTAACCAAAAAAATCTATGCATCAAATTATGGCTTTGTAATAATTTTAGTGTCAATACACAATAATGTGGTTAAAAAAATCTTCAAGTTCAAGACATTAGAATCCTCATTACAAAATAACTTTAATTAATTTGACTAATTTTTTTTTAACCATTATTGTTGGATTGGATCCAGTGGTTCTTTTCAACAGACAGATTGAAAAAGAAGCCTCTCTAGTGTTGGGACTTCCTGGCTATAAACAACTTAATGCTTAATTAAACAACTAAAGCTGAGAAAATAGAGTTTAGGGCCCCAGCAAGGTGTTTGGTTACAGTCATCCATTAAAAAAGGAATCCAGGAAATATTCATAGAACTCTCTGGGCTCATTTAAATATTACTTGGAGACTAGAAACACCATTCCCTATAATACAGGGAAATACCTAGATCATTCCTAGGTACATTGCATTTTATACGTTTTTGTGTATGTGTATGTTTGAAGGTGTGGGAAGCACATTCATGTAGACAGAGGTTTAAGGGAAGCAAAACAAACAAAAAAAGACTTCATATATTCTCAGTTGTATTTGGCAAAAGGCATACCAAGACTATAAACACTAGAAAAGAGTGTTGTTAGTTTCACTCAAATATTCAGACTATTAGAAAAGATAAATATATATGTATGTGTAATTGGGTGTGTTAATTTTTTTGTTGTTCTTTGCATACTTTTTAGAATGAATCTTTGCAAACTTCCAGGAAAGCAGGCATGCTTTTTGGTACAAGCACATAGTGGTCAATAGAGAAATCTGAGCCAACTGCTTTTAAATGCTGGGAATTATAGATGTGTTGATAAGTC
Organism: Aepyceros melampus; assembly: GCA_006408695.1. Lineage (NCBI taxonomy): Eukaryota > Metazoa > Chordata > Mammalia > Artiodactyla > Bovidae > Aepyceros > Aepyceros melampus. The sequence goes on along the minus strand of SJXQ01001532.1, from coordinate 254,971 downwards.
TATGAGATATGAATTATTTTGGAGACAGTAATAATAGCAGCTAACACTCTCTGAGTGTCAACCGTGTGGCCAAGTCTTCTTAGAACTTTACATTTAACCTTCAATGCAAGAAGAGTGCTGCTAATGGTATTGATATCTCAGTGATAGAAATGAAGGAGCTGAAACACAGAGAGATTAAGTAACTTGTACAGGGTTACAGGTAGTAAGGGTTACGGGTTAAGTAACTTGTACAGTGCTTCAGGACTGGAATCTAAACAAGGAGCCTGGCTCCAGATCACGTGTTTCTAACCATCACAGTATTATAAAAGCAGAAAAAAGAAATAAATGGATGGGAAAGGCAGAGAAGAGTGTAAAAGTGAATGAGATAATATGCAAAAACTTAGTATGATAACCAACAGAGTAGGCACAAGACAAATTCAAATTGGATTGAATTTCATCATGCCATATTAGGATGATAACAAGTTTCATAAACAGTAACTACTGTCCATAGAATGTCCTCTTAAACATAAGTACAAAAAGACAACCTGCTCCACAAATAGCTAAAACCGTAGTCTAAGTGAAAGTGAAGTCACTCAGTTGTGTCTGACTCTTTGTGACCCCATGGATTGTAGCCTACCAGGCTCCTCTATCCATGGGATTTCCCAGGCAAGAGTACTGGAGTAGGTTGCCATTCCCTTCTCCAGGGGATCTTCCCGACCCAGGAATTGAACCCAGGTCTCCCACACTGTAGGCAAACACTTTTACCATCTGAGCCACCAGGGAAGTCTAAGGGCTCAACATTTATTCAACTGTTTAATTCCCACAAACATCATATGCATTATGTAATGTTTTCATTTCATTTCATGGATGGGAAAATTGAACCACACACATATCAAGAAATTTGGCTAATGCCACACTTCAGTTCAGTTCAGTTCAGTCCTTCAGTCATGTCTGACTCTTTGCGATCCCACGGACTGCAGCATGCCAGGCTTCCCTGTCCATCACCAACTCCCAGAGTTTACTCAAACTCATGTCCATCGCGTCAGTGATGCCATCCAACCATCTCATCCTCTGTCATCCCCTTCTCCCCCTGCCTTCAACCTTTCCCAGCATCAGGGTCATTTCCAATGAGTCAATTCCTCCCATCGGGTGGTCAAATTATTGGAGTTACAGCTTCAGCATCAGTCCTTCCAATGAATATTCAGGGCTGATTTCCTCTAGGATGGCCTGGGAGTCCAAGGGACTCTCGAGTCTTCTCCAACATCACAGTTCAAAACCATCAATTCTTTGGTGCTCAGCTTCTTTATAGTCCAACTCTTATATCCACACATGAGTACTGGAAAAACAATAGCTTTTATTAGAAGGACCTTTGCTGACAAATTAATGTCTCTGCTTTTTAATATGCTGTCTAGGTTGGTCATAACTTTCCTTCCAAGTAACCATCTTAATGCCACCCTATTAGTATGTTTTTGAAATTGGGCTTTAACATAAGGTGGCCTAGCTTTCTAGTCTGTCCTCTTATACTGTACGTCCTGAGGCATTCTAAGTTTACATTCAATTATCAGCCTAAGTCTATAGACCATATCATAGCATCAAATGGTCCAAAACTCCTGATAAACTCACAGTCGCCTTTATAACAAATAGCAATCAGAAACTATGGGCCCAGATTTCAGTAAACATGCCTGATTTACTAGAATTTTACAAAGATGCTTAAAACTCTTTTAGCAAGTTCTTCATTCTCCCTTTTGGTGCAATGCTTTGCCAAAGGGTGTTATTTCCAGTAATATTTATCAATAGAGCCAATAACACTTGAATGAAAGAGATGGTAATATAATACATTAGACATACAGACTTTCAGAAGATAGAATCAATCTTAAGCAAAATTAGCATAGTTTCTCCTTTGTAGAGTGTCCTTTGAAGGGCCAAACCTCCCATGATCCTTCTTTGTCTGCTAATATGTACTAAACAAACAACTTTCATTAACTTATCATTCAATTTACTAGTTTTATGTTGTATTGTTCATTGTTCATAACGCCATTTCCCTGTATCCGTTCTTTGCTCTCAAGTGTGGGGGAATTGCATTTCCCAGAATCCTTGGCAGAAGGTTCTGGGTTAGATTCAGCCAAGAGAGTCACTTCCAGGTGATCTGGTGAATGCAAAGCAGAAGCCATTATTGCTCCTGAAGCAGAAGCTAGTCACCAGGTGAGCTTAGAGTAGAAGAGAGTGTTGGCTAGGAGATTCCAGACAGCCTCGCATAAAACATGTTCTGCCTTTCCAGGCATCTGAGCCAGTAGCTTCTTCTGACTTCAGTACCCACTGGTCGATGAAGGCTACTGGTAGTTTTCCTAGCCTTTGCCCCATTAGCCTTCAATAAGCCTTAACTCCCTAATACTTTGTTTTAAATCATTCTCTTAAAATACTTAGGATGCCTTCCATTTTCCTGATTGAACCCTGACTCATAAATGCATTTATTCATTTTAGGAAGACTAGTATTATTATTACCTCATGTTACTATGTCATATGAAATGTTCCCTTGGTATCTCTAATTTTCTTGAAGAGATCTCTAGTCTTTCCCCTTCTGTTCTTTTCCTCTATTTCTTTGCATTGATCACTGAAGAAGGCTTTCTTATCTTTCCTTGCTGTTCTTTGGAACTCTGCATTCAGATGCTTATATCTTTCCTTTTCTCCTTTGCTTTTCGCCTCTCTTCTTTTCACAGCTATTTGTAAGGCCTCCCCAGACAGCCGTTTTGCCTTTTTGCATTTGTTTGCCATGGCGATGGTCTTGATCCCTGTCTCCTGTACAATGTCATGAACTTCATTCCATAGTTCATCAGGCACTCTATCTATCAGATCCAGACCCTTAAATCTATTTCTCACTTTCACTGTATAATCATAAGGGATTTGATTTAGGTCATAACTGAATGGTCTATTGGTGTTGCCCACTTTCTTCAATTTAAGCCTGAATTTGGCAATCAGGAGTTCATGTTCTGAGCCACAGTCAACTCCCAGTCTTGTTTTTGTTGACTGTATAGAGCTTCTCCATCTTTGGCTGCAATATACAAATGGTCTGGACCTAACAGAAGCAGAAGATATTAAGAAGAGGTGGCAAGAATACATGGAAGAACTGTACAAAAAAGATCTTCATGACCCAGATAATCATGATGATGTGATGACTAATCTAGAGCCAGACATCTTGGAATGTGAAGTCAAGTGGGCCTTAGAAAGCATCACTACGAACAAAGCTAGTGGAGGTGATGGAATTCCAGTTGAGCTGTTTCAAATCCTGAAAGATGATGCTGTGAAAAAGATTGCCTGGAGAAATATCAATCACCTCAGATATGCAGATGACACCACCCTTATGGCAGAAAGTGAAGAGGAGCTAAAAAGTCTCTTGTTGAAAGTGAAAGAGGAGAGTGAAAAAGTTGGCTTAAAGCTCAACATTCAGAAAACGAAGATCATGGCATCTGGCCCCATCACTTCATGGGAAATAGATGGGGAAACAGTAGAAACAGTGTCAGACTTTATTTTTTGGGGCTCCAAAATCACTGCAGATGGTGACTGCAGCCATGAAATTAAAAGACACTTACTCTGGAAGAAAATCTATGACCAACCTAGATAGTATATTCAAAAGCAGAGACATTACTTTGCTGACTAAGGTCTGTCTAGTCAAGGCTATGGTTTTTCCTGTGGTCATGTATGGATGTCAGATTTGGACTGTGAAGAAGGCTGAGCGCCAAAGAATTGATGCTTTTGAACTGTGGTGTTGAAGAAGACTGTTGAGAGTCCCTTGGACTGCAAGGAGATCCAACCACTCCATTCTGAGGGAGATCAACCCTGGGATTTCTTTGGAAGGAATGATGCTGAGGCTGAAGCCCCAGTACTTTGGCCACCTCATGTGAAGAGTTGACTCATTGGAAAAGACCCTGATGCTGGGAGGGGTTGGGGGCAGGAGGAGAAGGGGACGACCGAGGATGAGATGGCTGGATGGCATCACGGACTCAATGGACGTGAGTCTGAGTGAACTCCGGGAGTTGGTGATGGACAGGGAGGCCTGGCGTGCTGTGATTCATGGGATCGCAAGGAGTCGGACATGACTGAGCAACTGAACTGAACTATGTCATATATCAATTTGCAAAGTACCATCATTTATATTTATATCCCAATTTACTTTAAAATACATTTATGAAATGGATGTTGCTATTAGTCTCTAAATCCTCTTTGACTCTTTGTGACCCCATGGACTGTAGCTCTGTAGGCTCCTCTGTCCATGGGAATTCCTAGGCAAGAATACAGGAGTAGGTTTCCATTTCTTCATCCAGGCATGAAATGGATAGAGTAGGTATTATCTCCAATACATAAATAATTTACTTGAGCCCTGATTTCTGTAAGGAATGACTTAAAATGAAAAAGAAAGTGAAAGTGAAGTCATTTAGTCATGTTTGATTATTTGCGACCCTATGGACTATAGCCTGCCAGGCTTCTCCTCTATCCATGGGATTTTCTAGGCAAGAAGAGTATTAGAGGGTTTGCCATTTTCTTCCCTGAGAAATTACTTAAACTAGTCACAAAATCAATACAAGAACTTAGCACAACTGATCACTACCTGTGTTCTTCATATCATATTCAGTGTTTCAGAAAGCTCTCCACTGAATTCTCAACTAAGATGAAAAGAAAAGACGATGTACTATGAGTCACTGAAATGTAGGCTTTTTGCTTTTAAAATGGAGGAAAATTGTTTTGCAATGCTGTGTTGGATTCTGACAAACACAAATCAGCCACATATGACCTCCCTCTGGAGCTTGCCTCCCATGCCTTAATCCCGCCCCTCAAGGGTCATCACATGGGACCAAGCTGGGCTCCCTCTTTTATATAGCAACTTCTCACCAGCTATCTATTTTTCACTTAATCTTGTAGATATGTCAGTGGTTACTTTCTCCATTTGTCCCACTCTTTCCTTCCCCCATTGTGTCCATAAGCTAAAGATATTTTTGAAAAGGTGAATATGAAGCCTAGGGTTATTTTTCATCCCTTTACTAACTCTGTAGAAAGTTTAATCACCATTTTGTAATGTAAGCTACATCTGCTTCAATTAAACACAACAAGCAAATAAAATAGCACCTTAAAATGCAATTTCAAATTATATACATTTATGCTTTTGCAACCCAGTTTCCCTATGAAACAAAAATAGAAATTAATAATTGAACACCAAATAAATCAGCAGTAGTATCCCTTAACTGTAGTATCTTTGTAAAGTTCTTCCTTTTAAAAATTTTGTTTCTCTGTTTTCCTTTTCTACTGAATTAAACAGAGGAAACAGTGAAATTGAAAGCTTAAAAATGGCTTTTAATTAGCAAACCTTTCTTGTTATTGTATTTAGCATTTCCATTAGAGGAGCAAGGCCCTGTGGAAATATTTTTAATACTTATTTGTTTTTCTTTTGAAAATTTATTTGACTATTACCAGCAAATGAATTTTTTATAATAACATTGCTTTCAAAATTATAATATGCTGTATATCAAACTAGAGAGTTGTCATCATATTAGCTCATTGTGTTTGCAAGAGAAAGCTTTATAAAATAAATTATCAATTATCTGCAAAAAAACTTCTGCATTTATTGACAGTTAGAGGTGATAATTTTCCTCTGTTTTTAAGTTTATTATTTCATCAATTGTGTACTATTCCTTCTTGTTCTCATTCATTTCTTCTATGATAGACATATCTGTTCAAAACATTTTATGTTAACTTTATCCATACACACCCTTAGAGGCAGTGAAGGAGAAAATATGATTTTTATCCTCCTTGTTTTCATGAATTTCAATATAAAAATATGTAGTTCTTGTTCACTCACTACATCTTGTCCGACTCTTTTTGACCCCATGGACTGCACCACTCTAGGTTCCCCTGTTCTTCACTCTCTCCTGGAGTTTGTTCAAATTCATGTCCGTTGAATCAGTGATGCTACCAAACCATCTCATCCTCTGCCATCTCCTTCTTCTTTTGCCCTCAGTCTTTCTCAGTATCAGGGTCTTTTCCAATGAATAGGCTCTTCGCTTTAGGTAGTGAAAGCATTGGAGCTTCAGCTTCACCATCAGTCCTTCCAATGAATATTCAGGACTGATGTCCTTTAGGATGGACTGGTTGGATCTCTTTGCTGTCCAAGGGACTCTCAAGAGTCTTCTCCAACACTGCAGTTCGAAAGCATCAATTCTTTGGTGCTCAACCTTCTTTTGTGGTCCAACTCTCACATCTGTATGTGACTACTGGAAATACCATAGCTTTGACTCTACAGATTTTGTTGACCAAGTGGTGTCTCTGTTTTTTAATGCAGGTTTCTTTCTTTCTTTCTTTCTTTCTTTCTTTTTTAATGTAGGTTAGAGTTTTAATTTATAGTTTTTACTGTGTGTTTCACCATAGCTAAAAACCATTTTAGAGGTAGGATTAAAAGAGTCACTGAGAGACCTTGTAGAGACACTGAAAGCTTTTAGGGAAGTGGAAGACACAGTGGCCATTATCAGTGCAATCGTCTATGTCAGGTATATCCATGCTGCTGCAGACAACTTCAGCTCATTCCTGGCATCACAACTTCATCACCTGTTAATTGGAAAGTTCCAAAATAAGCATTGCAAATTTGAGGGCTCTAATGAGTTCCTTAACCTCTGTGACATCTATCATTAATATTTCTCATATAAATTGATGTTTCTGTTTAAGATACATTGACTAAACTAATTATTAGAAATAGAAATAATAGCAATGATACCAGCCTTTCTCTACCACCAAGAATGACCACCACATGATATTTCCTTCTGTGTCTTTCTGTATGTCTCTATGTGTCTTCTCTTTTTCTATCTCTCATACGTATGCTTGTCATTGGATTTGAGACAAACCCTAATCTTGGATGACTTCATTTCAAGATCATTATCTTGGTTTTATCAGTTAAAAAAAAATCAAATGAGGTCGTATCCTGTGGTATTGAATGGACATCTTTTGGGGGTTGCCACTATTCAATGTACCATGATAACTAAGATTTATCAAGAGGATCTTATCTTTAAGCTCTGACCAAATGCTCACCAAAAAATTGAAGCTTTTGACTTGTGGTTCTGGAGAAGACTTTGAAAGTCCTTTTGACAGCAAGGAGATCAAACCAGTCAATCCTACAGGAAATCAACCCTGAATATTCAGGGTTGGACTGATCAGGAAGGACTGATGCTGAAGTTGCAGCTTCAAGAATTTGGCCACCTGATGCAAAAAGCCAACTCATTAGAAAAAGTCCTTGATGTTGGGAAAGATTGAGGGCAGGAGGAGAAGGGGAAAACAAAGAATGAGATGGTTGGATGGCATCACCGACTCAATGAATGTGAGTTTGAGCAAATGTCGGAAAATAGCGAAGGACAGGGAAGCCTAGCAAGCTGCAGTCCATGGGGTCACGAAGAGTTGGGCACGACTTGTGGCTATAGAGTAACAACATAAGTCTTAGGTAGCTCTTACAACCCTCGACGGGCTAATGCAGCAGGAGAGGAATGACAAAATGGACGTGTTAGTATCTCAGTAATAAATTATCACAGATCCAGCGACTTAAAATAACAAAATCTTGCTGTCATAGATCTGAAGTCTACATGTGTGAAATCAAAATTATCAAAAGGCTAGTTCCTTCCAGAGGCTTCATGGGATCTTCTGGTCCATGTCTCCTTCCCAGCTTCTGGCCCTGCCAGCAACCCTCATGCTCCCTGGCTTGTAGTTGCACTACTCCAGTCTCTGCCACCATCATCCCATGGCCTTTCCCTTTGCGTCTCTCTGTGTCTTCTTTCTGTCTCATATAAGTCTACTTGTCATTGGATTTATTATAAAGCCTAATCCAGAATGATCTTGTCTTTAGGTCCTTACCTTAATACCATTTGCAGAGACAATGAACTCAAATAAGTCATATTCTGCAGTTCTGCATGGACATAACTTTTGGGTGACCACTATTCCAAAATACTAGAGTGAATATCCAGCTACAGTTTACTATTTGAATCGGTTCAGTTCAGTTCAGTTGCTAAGTCGTGTCCGACTTGTTGTGACCCCGTGGACTACAGCATGCCAGGTTTCCCTGTCTATCATCAACTCCTGGAGTTTACTCAAACTCATGTCTGTCGCGTCAGTGATGCCATCCAACCATCTCATCCTCTGTCATCCCCTTCTCCTCCTGCCTTCAATCTTTCCCAGCATCAGGGTCTTTTCAAATGAGTTGCTCCTTTGCATCAGGTGACCAAAGTACTGGAGTTTCAGCTTCAACACCAGTCTTTCCAATGAATATTCAGGACTGATTTCCATTAGGATGGACTGGTTTGATCTCCTTGCAGTCCAAGGGACTCTCAAGACTCTTCAACACCACAATTCAAAAGCATCAGTTCTTCAGTGCTCAGCTTTCTTTATAGTCCAACACTCACATCCATACATGACTACTGGAAAAATCATAGCTTTGACTAGACAAAATTTTGCTGGTAAAGTAATGTTTCTGCTTTTTAATATGTTGTCTAACTTAGTCATAGCTTTTGTTCAAAGAAGCAAGAGTCTTTTAATTTCATGGCTACAGTCACTATCTGCAGTGATTTTGGAGCCCCCAAAATAAAATTCTTACTGCTTCCATTGTTTCCCCATCTATTTGCCATGAAGTGATGGGACTGGATGCCCAGTCCCATCTTAGTTTTCAGAATGTTGAGCTTTAAGCCAACTTTTTCACTCTCCTCTTTCACTTTCATCAAGAGGCTGTTTAGTTCTTCTTTGCTTTCTGCCATAAGGGTGGTGTCATCTGCGTATCTGAGGTGGAGAGCAAGAGGTCAACAATAATTTTAATCTCTCATATGCACATCTAAATTAATTCAATTTACTTACTGATATTACTTCCCTTCATTACTTCAATCTCCTTTTATTTTAACATAGTATAAATCCTTTCCACGCTTCACTAAACATCCCACCTTCCCCTACATGGAGCTATATCAACCACAAGTAGCTTTTGACGTCACCATTAATGAATGGTTAGATGACATAACATTTTTTTTTAAGAGTTTCCTATTTCCATGGCTACTGAGAGGGAAATATAAGGAGTTAAGTCTGAGTTAGTCCTTCTATTCAATTTTTCCAACATTAACTGGAATTTTGTTTCCTTTCATAACTATAGTCAGAAAATGTCTTCACATAGACTCTGCTTATGAAGTTGCCTCTTCTTAAGAGTCAAGCACCCGACTCCGGTACTCTTGCCTGGAAAATCCCATGGACAGAGAAGCTTAGTAGGCTGCAGTCCATGGGGTCGTGAAGAGTTGGACACGACTGAGCAAGTCACTTTCACTTTTCACTTTCATGCATTGGAGAAGGAAAGGCAACTCACTCCAGTGTTCTTGCCTGGACAATCCCAGAGGCAGGGGAGCCTGGTGGGCTGATGTCTATGGGGTCGCACAGAGTCGGACATGACAGAAGCGACTTAGCAGCAGCAGCAGCAAGAGTTGAACACAGTTGAAGCAACTTGTCATAAGGTCTTCAGAAGGTTTCTGGTGATTCAGCAGTAAAGAATATGCCTGAAGTTCAGGATACACAGATGTGAGTTTGATCCCTGGGTCTGAAAGATGCTCTGGAGGAGGACATGGCAACCCATTCCAGATTCTTCCAGGAAATACACCATGGACAAAGGATTCTGGGGGACTACAGTCCATGAGGTCACAAAGAGTCAGACAAAACTGAGGTGACTGAGAATGTGTTCATGCAAGGTCTTTGCAACCTGTACTCATTATTTTGTTTTCACTGACTTTCATATTCTTCTTCTACTAACCAACATTGATCACTTCCTTTCCTCCAAAACAATAGATTCTCTTCCAGTCCATAATGAGAAAGCAATAGTTTTCAGTACAGAGATGGATGAAATAGCAAAAATACTTCCTGTGGTTGAAAATGTTTTTATCACTAGTAGGTGTTTCTGTGTCAAAAAGTAAGAATAATGTTGCTGCTCATGAAAATAATGCCTCATTTCTCTTGGTTCTCCTCATAAATATCTTCTATAAATATATAATCATCTGGGATTTTAAATTGCAGTCCTTATGAAAAGTCTATTTCTATATATTTCAGTAAGAATTCAGGTCCTATTTTACTTAGTGGTTGCTTTATAAACCTAAATTTGAGATTCACTTAGAAACCTATTTTAAAATTTATTGCTTACATTTTTTAGTATAGTAATTATAATTTTAAAATGCCAACTAGAAAACAAGTAATATATGAGAACTTATTGATTTGTCACTTGGCACAAAGCACTTCTATCAGAGTAAAAAATATATAAGCATTTTAAAATGATTTATTTATAATTTATAAATTGGATATGAGTCAGAGTGGAAGTCTGACATTTTTATATATTAAAACTTTTCCTTGATGTCACACTTGATTTGCACCTCACACACTGTCAGAATGTGTGGAAGAAGACTGGTAATTGAATGAAAAGGGGAGGCTTAGTATCAAGAAAGTAGTAAGAAGTACTAGACACCAGGAAGACTGTCATGCTGGTTACTGTTTGATTGCCAGGGTTGACTTGGCCAGTAGGGTCTTCATGAGAATTCCTTAATCTTCACCGATTACTACAGTAGAATCTTACCATAGGGACTATCTATGAAAAGTCTGTGCTGTGCTACACTTAGCACTCAGTTGCATCCAACTCTGTGACCCCATGGACTGTAGCATGCCAATCTCCTCTGTTCATGGGGATTCTCCAAGCATACTGGAGTGGGTTCCATTCTCTCCTCCAGGGGATCTTCCCAATCCAGGGATCAAACCCAAGTCTCCCTCATTGCAGGTGAATTCTTTACCATCTGAGCCAGCAGAGAAGCCCACGGAAGGTCTCAGTTCAGTTCAATTCAGTCGCTCAGTCCTGTCCAACTCTTTGGGACCCCGTGATTTGCAGCATGTCAGGCCTCCCTGTCCATCACTAACTCCCGGAGTTCACTCAAACTCATGTCCATCGAGTTTCTGATGTCATCCATCTGTCTCATCCTTTGTCATCCCCTTCTCCTCTTGCCCCTAATCCTTCCCAGCATCAAGGTCTTTTCCAATGAGTCAACTCTTCACATGAGGTGGCCAAAGTACTAGAGTTTCAGCTTTAGCATCATTCCTTCCAAAGAAATCCTAGGGCTGATCTCCTTCAGAATGGACTGGTTGGATCTCCTTGCAGTCCAAGGGACTCTCAAGAGTCTTCTCCAACACCACAGTGCAAAAGCATCAATTCTTCCATGCTCAGCTTTCTCCACAGTACAACTCTCACATCCTTACATGACCACTGGAAAAACCATAACCTTGACTAGATGGACCTTGGTTGGCAAAGTAATGTCTCTGCTCTTCAATATGTTATCTAGGTTGGTCATAACTTTCCTTCCAAGGAGTAAACATCTTTTAATTTCATGGCCACAGTCACCATCTGTAGTGATTTTGGAGCCCCCAAAAATAAAGTCTGATACTGTTTCCACCGTTTCCCCATTTATTTCCCATGAAGCAATGGGACCGGATGCCATGATCTTAGTTTTCTGAATGTTGAGCTTTAAGCCAGCTTTTTCACTCTCCTCTTTCACTTTCATCAAGAGGCTTTTTAGTTCCTCTTCACTTTCTGCCATAAGGGTGGTTTCTAGGTAATGTCAAAGGAATAAGATGGAATTAGAGGGTGAAGGAGATGCAGAAGCAGACATGTTCACTTAGAAACATATCTAAGTGATAAGAAACTTGGAGATATTTCTAAGTGATAAGGGCTGAATCAGTTTCATCATGGGAAAGTTTCATTGTGAAATAGATTCATTGTGGCAATGGTACACACTAAACATTTAGGAGGTAGTTACTGCTCTTTCTATTTGGGGTATTCTACTATTATAAATTATGTTACTTTACATTTAAGTTAATTTTTGTAGTAAGATTTAAAAACACTTAAAATTACCTATGGATAGATCTAGGCATGTGTGTAACTGCCACTACATCCAAGACTGCATCCATTACCGCAGAGAGATTTTTTGTGCCTCCTTGTAGTCAGGAGGCCCATCTCCACCACCAGAAAGTAACTGATCTGCTTTCTGTTACTGAATGCCAGTCCTGCCTATTCTAGAAGTGTGTATAAAAGGAACCGTACAGTAAGTAGTCATTTTTTGTCTTTTTATTCAGCACAGTTTTTGAGATACAGCTGTTGTGAATCTATCAGTACTCTGCTTTTATCTGTTGCTGAGTTATATCCCACTGTATGACTATAACGCAAGTCATTTATCAGTTTACCTGCTGATGGGCATTTGGGTTGTTTGCAGCTTGTCACTATTATGAATACAGCTTATATGAATACTTCTGTGCATCTTTGTAGATATGTAGTTTCAATTATTTTAGATGAATGCATAGGATAAAATTTCTGAGTGATATAGTAACTTTATGTTTGACTTTACATGAAACTGTCAAAGAGATTAACATTTTCCAGCCCCATCAGGAACATATGAGAGTTGTAATTATTTTGCATATTTTCTACTTTGGGGGATTGTAAGTTTTTTTTTTTTCCAATTCTTTACATAGGTTTCTGGCTGTATCTCATTGCACTACTACTTTGCAGTTTCCAGTTTTCTGATTACTAATGGTTTGAATGTCTTGAACCTCCATTCATAGCTCATCAGGCACTCTGCCTATCAGATCTAGTCCCTTAAATCTATTTCTCACTTCCACAGTTAATCATAAGGGATTTTATTTAGGTCATACTTGAATAGTCTAGTGGTTTTCCCTACTTTCTTCAGTTTAAGTCTGAATTTGGCAATATGGAGTTCATGATCTGAGCCACAGTCAGCTCCCGGTCTTGTTTTTGCTGACTGTAAAGAACTTCTCCGTCTTTGATTGCAAAGAAGATAATCGATCTGATTTCGGTGTTGACCATCTGGTACAGGGGACAAGGATCAAGATCACCCCCATGGGAAAGAAATGCAAAAAAGCAAAATGGCTATCTGGGGAGGCCTTACAAATAGCTGTGAAAAGAAGAGAGGTGAAAAGCAAAGGAGAAATGGAAAGACATAAGCATCTGAATGCAGATTTCCAATGAATAACAACAAGAGATAAGAAAGCCTTCCTCAGCAATCAGTGCAAAGAAATAGAGGAAAACAACAGAATGGGAAGGACTAGAGATCTCTTACAGAAAATTAGAGATTCCAAGGGAACATTTCATGCAAAGATGGGCTCAATAAAGGACAGAAGCAGAAGATTTTAAGAGGTGGAAAGAATACATAGAAGAACTGTACAAAAAAGATCTTCATGACACAGATAATCATGATGGTGTGATCACTCACCCAGAGCCAGACATCCTGGAATGTGAAGTCAAGTGGGCCTTGGAAAGCATCACTATGAACAAAGCTAGTGGAGGTGATGAAATTCCAGTTGAGCTATTTCAAATCCTGAAAGATGATGCTGTGAAAGTGCTGCACTCAATATGCCAGCAAACTTGGAAAATTCAGCAGTGGCCACAGGACTGGAAAAGGTCAGTTTTTATTCAAATCCCAAAGAAAGGCAAGCCAAAGAATGCTTAAACTACTGCACAATTGCACTCATCTCACATGCTAGTAAAGTAATGCTCAAAATTCTCCAAGCCAGACTTCAGCAATACATGTACCATGAACTTCCAGATGTTCAAGCTGGTTTTAGAAGAGGCAGAGAAACCAGAGATCAAATTGTCAACATCTACTGGATCATCAAAAAAGCAAGAGAGTTCCAGAAAAACATCTATTTCTGCTTTATTGACTATGCCAAAGCCTTTGACTGTGTGGATCACAATAAACTGTGGAAAATTCTGAAAGAGATGGGAACACCAGACCACCTGACCTGCCTCTTGAGAAATCTGTATGCAGGTCAGGAAGCAACAGTTAGAACTGAACATGGAACAACAGACTGGTTTCAAATAGGAAAAGGAGTATGTCAAGGGTGTATATTATCACCCTGCTTATTTAACATATATTCAGAGTACATCATGAAAAATGCTGAGCTGGAAGAAGCACAAGCTGGAATCAAGATTGCCGGGAGAAATATCAATAACCTCAGATATGCAGATGACACCACCTTTATAGCAGAAAGTGAAGAAGAACTAAAAAGCCTCTTGATGAAAGTGAAAGAGGAGAGTGAAAAAGTTGGCTTAAAGCTCAACATTCAGAAAACGAAAATCATGGCATCTGGTCCCATCATTTCATGGGAAATAGATGGGGAAACAGTAGACTTTATTTTTTGGGGCTCCAAAATCACTGCAGATGGTGATTGCAGCCATGAAATTAAAAGACGCTTACTACTTGGAAGGAAAGTTATGACCAACATATATAGCATATTGAAAAGCAGAGACATTACTTTGTCAGCAAAGGTCCATCTAGTCAAGGCTATGGTTTTTCCAGTGGTCATGAATGGATGTGAGAGTTGGACTATAAAGAAAGCTAAGACCAAAGAATTGATGGATTTGAACTGTGATGTTGGAGAAGACTCTTGAGAGTCCCCTGGGCTGCAAGGAGATCCAATCAGTCCATCCTAAAGGAGATCAGTCCTGGGTATTCATTGGAAGGCCTGACACTAATGCTGAAACTCTCCAGCACCTTGGCCACCTCATGCAAAGAGTTGATTCATTGGAAAAGACTCTGATGCTGGGAGGGATTGGGGGTAGGAGGAGAAGGGGATGACAGACAATGAGATGGCTGGATGGCATCAGCGATTTGATGAACATGCGTTTGAATAGACTCTGGCAGTTGGTGATGGACAGAGAGACCTGGCCTGCTGCGATTCACGGGGTCGCAAAGTGTCAGACATGACTGAGTGACTGAACTGAACTGAATGATTTGAATATTTATCCTGTGGCTATTAATTGATTGTCTATATTCTTTCATGCTATTTCTGTTCAGTTTTCCTGCTCATTCTTAAACTGATTTGTCTTCTTTGAACTGAGTTGAAAAAAAATTTTTTTTTCTTGTTGTGCAAGAGAGTGCACTGGTATGGGTCGATCACTTCCTTTCTGGTTATGGGGGAGAAGAATACAAGAAGTTGCTGCAACTCAGTGCCATTGTGTGAAGACATGCAGCCCAGAGACACAGTTTGGTTCTGAATAATCTGCTCAGGGAAAGGAAACATTTTAACCTAATTAGGCAGCGGTGCTAATGAATGATTCCTATGTCCCAGGGATTTGAACCATAGCTGTTTATTTTTTGCTTGTGTTACATGAGGGTGAATAACAGTTGATAGTGCTCTAAGCTGCAGGTTGGTGCCAGGCTATGGGTCTCCTCTTTCTGAGATTCTGGCAAAGGGAGCACCCCTGATCTGGTCCTCCCATTCTCATGGCGGAGGAAAGACCAAGAGTACAGGACCATCACATGGTGATGCTAACCCCCTACTGGGATGTGATGTGTGCTGTGTCACTCACACTCTTTGGCTAAAGCATACCACAGGGCTGAGCCCAGCGTGAGTGGACAGAGTGAGAATACTTGTCCCAAGATAGGGGTGGGGAAATAAAGATCTGTGAATACCAATATAATCAACCACATATGTGCTCAGTTGCTCAGTCCTGTCCAACGCTGCAACCCCATTGACTGTAGCCTGCCAGGTTCCTCTGTCCATGAAATTTTGTGGGCAAGGATACTGGAGTGAGTTGCCATTTCCTCCTCCAGGGGATCTTCCCAGTCCAGGGATTGAGCCCATATCTCCTGAATCGCTTGTATTGCAGAGAATTCTTTACACCTGAGCCACTGGGGAAGCCCACAGCCTCCTATTACAATCAGTTGCAAAAAAAAAAAAAAGACCACAGCCCAGACAGAGAACTTTCAACAAGAGTCACATGCAAAGCTCAGAGTATAAAGCCTGCCCATGACAGGGGCATTTATTTGAATAAATGTTCACTCTTATTTTTATTATTTATTTCTATGGAGACCAGACCTTGTATCATGTTATAAGAAACATCTCCCTGGAATATATAGGATGATTTTATTAATAGCACTGATTCAGTTGAATTGGTTAGAAATCAGCTGGCATTGTTATCTCTTATTTTCATAGTTCTAGACCTTTACTCAGAATGAGATACAGATTTCATTCTGGTACATGTGAAATGCTGAATTATGAACCAATAAAGATTTCACATGCTAAATAAAGAATTAAAGTTATTGATAATGAACTAAAAATGTGTATGCTTGTTTAGATATAGAGTTGATTTTTATTCTTATATGTTAGAATCTTACATAGTATAAAGACACATTAGTTTATGATAGGTGCAGTGTGCTTTACATAGAAGTCTAGGAAATGTGCCTTTGCTCCTCCCTAAAATGTCTCTTTCCAACCCCTCTCACAGCACCTTGCCCTGGAATTCTGTCACCTCCTTCATTAGAGTCGTTCTCTGAGTTTGGGGGCACTCTAATATACTGTCTAAGAGTACAGCAAGGTAAAAACACAGCACAAAAAATCAGTAACAAGGAAAATAATGCTGCGTGATGATAGGAAGACAAAACTTTCTATGACACTTTCTATGTGACAGTGCCCATTCCAAACACTTTATATCTGCTACCCGCTTAGTCTTTAACCCATGGCCATGAAGAGGTGCTACGT
Source organism: Aepyceros melampus (assembly GCA_006408695.1). NCBI lineage: Eukaryota > Metazoa > Chordata > Mammalia > Artiodactyla > Bovidae > Aepyceros > Aepyceros melampus. The sequence continues at coordinate 238,414 of SJXQ01001532.1, read as the reverse complement.
TTAATGTCATATTACCTAAGCGGAAGCTGGTGTCAGAAAGGTTTAGTAACCGGCTCAGGGTCCAGACACTTAGAAGCTATGTTAGACCGGTGCGTAGTGGCCTAGAGTGAGCCGTGCTTCCCGCTGCTGACGCCCTGACTGTTGCCTTGGCCGTGTGACTTTCCTTGGTCAATAGGATATTATAACACGTGGTGTGAGCAGAACAACCAAAGCTCTAGTTATCTTAGAACACTCCCTTTTGGAAGCGAGACACTATATTAGATGGCTGGTTTAGGCTAATGAAAGGTTACCGAACACGTGGGAAGAGAGACACTGAGTCCACCATAAGAGCAATGTCTCCCCATTCTGATGCTCTAGCTGAGCCTAGTCCCAACAAACGCACTAGCTGAAGGCAAATACATGAGTAACGTAAGGAGATAATAGCAGAACTGCCCAACCAACCCAAACTTTCGTGAGAAATGATGTACTTTTCATGCCACTGTATTTTGAATTTTTTGTTTTGTTTTAAATGGAACGATAATTGCTGTATGGTATCGTGTTGGCTTCCCCCACATATCAGCATGAGTTTACAGCTGCAACAGGAGGCAAGCCATTGTCTGCCTCAGGGAATTCTGCTGTTACTGAAGCAGATTAAAAATTGCTATGTAATATAGTTAGTTAATATAGTTGGTATACTATGTTAACTTCATCCATATTTTCTGGATTTTCTACAGAATCTTCCCCCAGTTACCACCTATTGTGCAGGAGACTTCTCCTTGTCACAGAATACAGAGTGCCAACCCCATACTGGCACATAACACAGGACTTGCTAATTAAATAACCTGATTTCCTTAAGTTCCAGAAATCTCATCGGAGGGACAATGTCAAAATGAACTCTGAGGAAATTTCAATAATGATCATACAGGTTTGGTTGCCAGTGGGTGTTTGACACTTTTTTCCCTCACTCTTGGCCAAGTGCTCCTAAACAAAATCAGAGGCATTGTTTAACTGGCTACCGATTAATGTTTTAGACAATGTGGTGATCAACTATCCAAATGAGCAATTAATTAGAGTAGTGAGAAATAAATGGCCTCTTTAGACCACATTTTAAGGCAGCCTAAAAACCAAGTTTGTTTCTAGAGTTTTCAAACCAGAAATGACGTGAATATTAGCCATGAATTGCATAATCAGTCTTGACCTTTAGAGTTACATTTCCCTGAAAGAAATCAGTTAATGATTTTGCAATCATAAAGAGAGAACTAAGAATATATTCATATTGGAAGTTTATTATGAGGAATTAGTTCACATGATTTATATAGGCTGAGAAATCCCATGGTCCACCATCTACAAGCTGGAGACCCAGGAAAACACACAGTGTAATTTAGTCTGAGTCCAGATACCTGAAAACCAATATCACTGATGATGTAAGTTCCATTTACTAAACTTATTTGCTGACCAAGAGTGGTTGAGATGAAATGTCTTCAGCTCAACCAGTGCATCAGGAAAAAAAGGGTGAATTTTTCTGTTTAGGCCCTCAATAAACTGAGAGATGCTCACCCACAATGGAGAAGGCAATTTATTTTATTGAGTTCACTGATGCAAATGCTGATCTCATCTAGAATACCCTCATAGAAATGTCCAGAAATAGTGTTAATCTGGTAATCCCATGGCCAGTCAAGTTGACACAGTTAACTATTACAAATAAGAAAAATGAAATTATTGCACAGCAAGGTGTTCAAAAATAAATATTGATGACAATGATGATTATTAGAGTACGTTGCAATGGAAGCAAGGTTCACCTTGTAATAATGGTCTCCAAAGTCCCTTCAAATGTTGTCATTCTTTTCTCCTCTAACAACACCTGAGTTTTATCTTGAGAGCCCTTTATAGCTCTGTTGTATCTCAGAAATTCCTGGAAGAAAGATTCAGAGATTATGTTGAGACTCCTTCCCATCCTCTTCCTGAGGAAATGCAAAGGTTCCAAAGAGCCCTGGGACTCTGAAACTTCCCTGGCACACAACAGACCAGTGCAAACTTGAGAGGCAGAAAGCCTTGTACCTGCTAAAAATTCCAAAGTTTTAGATGAAGAAGATGCTCAACACTGCTATTTATCAGAGAAAGGCAAATCAAAACTACAATGTAGATATCACCTCACACCAATCAAAAGGGCTAACATTAGAAAATCCACAAACAGTAAATGCTGGAGAGGGTACGGAGAGAAGGGAGCTCTCTTGCACTGTTGGCGGGAATGGAAATCAGTGCAGCCACTATGGAGAAGAGTATGGAGATGCTTTAAAAAAAACTAAAAATTGAGCTTCCATATGATCCAGCAGTTCCACTCTTGGGCATATACCTGGAGGAAAAAAAAAGGTTCAAAGGGATACATGCACCTCAATATTCATTGCATCACTGTTTATAATAGTGAGGACATGGAAGCAACCTCAATGCCCATTGACAGAGCAGTGGATAAAGGAGAAGAGGCCCATATAATGGGCTTTCCAGGCGGCTGGAGTGCTGAAGGCTCCACCCGCCAATGCAAGAGGTGCAGGTTGAATCCTTAAATCAGGAAGATATCCTGAAGTAGGGAATGGAAACCCACTCCAGTGTTCTTGCCTGGAAAACTCCACAGACAGAGAAGCCTGGCAGGGTACAGTCCACGGGGCCACAAAGAGTCGGACATGGCCGAGTGACTGAGCTCAAGACACAAGACACATATATACAATGGAATATTCCTCAGTCATTAAATGCATGAAATAGTGCCATTTGCAAGAACATGGGTGGACCTAGAGACTGTCCTACCCAGGGAAAAAAGTCAAACAGACAAGCGGGAATACCTTACACCATCCCTTATGCGCAGAACCTAAAAAGAAATGTTCACATGAACTTATTACAAAACAGAAACGGACTCACAGACTTAGAGAAAGAACTGTGGCTGCCAGGCGAGAAGGGTGAAGAGAAGGGATAGTTAGGGAGTTCGGGAATGCCATGTACACACTCCTATATTTAAAACGGATGACCAACAAGGTCCTACTGCACAGCACAGAGAACTCTGGCAATGCCTGCATGGGAGGGGCCTTGGAGGGAGAGTTCCGTTCAGTTGCTCAATCGTGTCCGACTCCTTGCGACCCCATGAACTGCAGCACACCAGGCCTCCCTGTCCATCACCAACTCCCAGAGTTCACTCAGACTCACGTCCATTGAGTCTGTGATACCATTCAGCCATCTCATCCTCGGTCGTCCCCTTCTCCTCCTGCCCCCAATCCCTCCCAGCATCAGGGTCTTTTCAATGAGTCAACTCTTTGCATGAGGTGGCCAAAGTACTGGAGCTTCAGTTTTAGCATCATTCCTTCCAAAGAAATCCCAGGGTTGATCTCCTTCAGAATGGACTGGTTGGATGTCCTTGCAGTCCAAGGGACTCTCAAGAGTCTTCTCCAACACCACAATTCAAAAGCATCCATTCTTCGGCGCTCAGCCTTCTTCACAGTCCAATTCTCACATCCATACATGACCACAGGAAAAACCATAGCCTTGACTAGATGGACCTTAGTCGGCAAAGTAATGTCTCTGCTTTTGACTATACTATCTAGGTTGATCATAACTTTTCTTCCAAGGAGTAAGCGTCTTTTAATTTCATGGCTGCAATCACCATCTGCAGTGATTTTGGAGCCCCCAAAAATAAAGTCTGACACTGTTTCCACTGTTTCCCCATCTATTTCCCATAAAGTGATGGGACCAGATGCCATGATCGTCATTTTCTGAATGTTGAGCTTTAAGCCAACTTTTTCACTCTCCTCTTTCAGTTTCAACAAGAGGCTAGAGTGGGTACATGTATATGTATGGCTGAGTCCCTTTGTTGGCCATGTATGGCATGTCGATGTGTTGTTGGGAATACATGGAGATATTTCCTAACTGCTTTAATGGTTCCTAATGAAATAGAAAATAGTCATGCACTTAAAAAAAAAAAAAATCAAGCAAAGGTGGTAGAGGTTTGCCATTGAACCAACAGGAATCGAAATCCTGGCCCTGCACCTTTGAAAATGCACTCCTTTTGGCCATAACCTGGTCTTCTCGATCCCTCAGTGTCCTCAGCTATAAAATGGGATAATAGTACCTACCTTATAGGACTGCTGTTAACATCAAAAGGAAAAATATACTTGAAAACATACCTCACCATAGAAGTTTGGATTCAGATTATTAATCATTATAAACCTTATGAAGAACAAGCATTATTACAGATAAAACATAACAAATATCCTCAAGCTCTATAATTGTCTTTAAGTTCTCTGCATCTAACAATCAATGCATTGTGCAGCTCCCAACTCCAGGGCTACTGAGGTTTGCAAGCAGCATGTTTATATCAGAGTTCAATACATTCAAATCGATTGAACCCAACAATTCCCCTGTGTATATAAGACCTGAACTTCCTTGAATTCAATATGAAATACTCAAATGCTTAAATTCATGGAATCAGGCTTCTGGGACTTTTGTAAGAGTACAATTGTGGTGAAATTGTCTTATATCAAAGTTATTTTATAGTTCACACTCTCTCTCCCACCAGGCAGATGCAACTTTGACAACACACAAAATAGTTTATGGCCCCACTGGAGTATAATATATCCCATGACTAAGATCATGATATTTATTCAAATATCAGAATGGGAGCTGATGAGATAATTGTGGTCCTTCCATTATTTAGTTATGGTGATTTATTTCCCATTAACTTATTTCTTCTAAATCAATGTTTGCTTACCGTCAGTTGATATCAAATCACTTTTGAACTCCTTCCAGGTTTTATCTTTCTTTTCCCAAATCCATAGGTGTGAAATGGGAGTCCAGGCATGGGTAGTTTTAAAAAGCCCAACTTGTAACTCTGATGTACATTCCTGATTAATAGCCATGTGAAAATGAGTTGAGTTGAGTGACCCAATCCCTGTAAATGATCTTTTGAAAACTGAAAGTCAGTTACAATTTCACTGCTGCCTTCATAATAATTCAATGCTGTAAGTATTGGCAAAAGCTTTAATTTCTAAATTTTATCACAAATTTTAATTTTGATTAACCATAAAAAATCATACCATTGTAGCACCAGAGAAAAGGAAAAGAGTGTTAGTATGAATAGCTACTCTACCTGGAAGAGTTGCAGAACTCAGAATTCCAGGTCACTACTATACTGTATCCATTCTAATACCAGTGGCTTGATACTGGTATCGAGCTCTTCTGACAGGGGCACATACAGTAGTAGGATGGAGTCCTTTTCAGAGTTTGTACTTGGCATTTGTGCTGCTCTTTTCTCCTTGGGAAAAAGAGAGTTGTAGCCCATAAGCAGCCTCAGTTACTGTGTTCCTTTCTATATTTTCATAAACAGCAAGTCAGAAATAAAAAGAAGTCAACAATCAGCAGCTAGTCAAAACCATCTCCATTGCTTACACAGACACGCTCCTATAAATAAACACGTACATACATATACATGCAGTAAGTGTGGAAAGTATTCACATGAATAAATATATAGCATAGGTTTGTAAAAGCATCTTTTATAATAAAACCAATTCTAGAATTCAAGAACTTCAGAGACCCAGGTGACTTGCAGATTGTGAGACTCAGCTAGAAAAATTTTAACAACTCTATGGCAATAAGATTGACAGGCATAAACTGTATGTGTTTTGATTGTACAATTTTATGACTTTGAGACTATCAGCACAGTCAAATTCCCTGATGACTCACTGGGTAAAGAATCCACCTGCATTGCAGGAGATGTAAGTTCAATCCCTGGGTCAGGAAGATCCCCTGGAGAAGGAAATGGAAACCCACTCTGGTATTCTTGCCTAAAAAATCCAATGGACAGAGGAGCCTGGCTGGCTACAGCCTACAGAGTCTCAAAGAGTCAGACACGACTGAGGGACTAAGCAAAGCAAGAAAAAAAAAATTCTGAAATCTTTCCTTAACTTTTTTTATAATCCCTCTCTCTAGCTCTTCTTTCAGGAAACCACTCATTTATTTTCTGTCAACCTTTGTTTTATTTTCTTAAATTCATGCAGTAACTATTCTCTTTTCTTTGCTTCTTTCATTCAATTTGATTATTTTGAGATTCATTTATGCTGGAGTATGAATCAACGTTGTTGTTCAGTTGCTAAGTCTTGTCCCACTCTTTGCAACCCTATGAACTAGAGCATGCCAGGCTCCTGAAAGTAGCATTATATTGTCTGACTGTACTAAAATCTCTTTATTCATTCCTCAGTTGACATACTCACATTGTTTCTAGCTTTACCATAACAAAGCCACTATTAATAAACATTGGTGTGTAAATCATTGGTTCATCACACACCTCCTTTCCTCTTACAGTGGGTGCCTCATATGGTAGGCATGCATGTAACTTTTTGTGCGGTGGGAGGTGCTTTCCTGGTGGCTCTGTTGGTAAAGAGTCTGCCTGCAATGCAGGGGAACTGCACTGGGTTTGATTCCCTGGTCGAGATGATCCCCTGGAGAAGGAAATGGCAACCCACTCCAAAAGTGTATCCCTTTACATTCCCATCAGCAGTATATGGGAGATCCGAGTACCTCTGCATGCGTTCTGACATTTGGTATAATCAGCCTTTTAATTTAGCCATTTTAGTACCAATGCAAAGTGGTGTCTCCTATGCTTTTAATTTGCATTTCTATAGTAACAAATGATATTGAATTTCTTGTCATTTGCACATTTACCATGCATATTTCTTCTTTGGTGGGATATTTGTCCTTTAATCCATTTTTTAAAATTGGGTCGTTTGTTTCCTTGTTAAGTTTTGGAATTTCATTATGTGTTGCATGCACAAATCCTACAACAGATATGTGACTTGCAATCCTGTTACCCTGCTCTGTAGTTTGTTGTTTCATTCCCTTAATGGTGTTTCTTGAAGAACAGAAGTTTTTTAATTTTGATGAAGTCCATTTGTTTCTTTTATAGGTTTTGATTTCTTGTAATAGCTAGAAGGGCTTCCCTGGTAACTCAGCTGGTAAAGAATCTGCCTGCAATGCAGGAGAGAGACCCCAGTTCAATTTTGGGCTGGGAAGATCCACTGGAAAAGGGATAGGCTACCCACTCTAGTATTCTTGAGCTTCCCTGGTGGCTCAGCTGGTAAAGAATCCATCTGCAACGTTGGATACCTGGGTTTGATCCCTGAGTTGGGAAGATCCCATGGAGGAGAGCACGGCAATCCACTCCAACATTCTTGCATGGAGAATCCCTGTGGACAGAGGAGCCTGGTGGGCTACAGTCCATGGGGTTGCAAAGAGTCAGACACGCCTGAGCGACTAAGCACAGGCACAGCACAAGAAATCTTAGCTTCGCTCAGATCTCAAAGCTTTTCTCCTGTTTATTTCTAGAAGCTTTATAATTTTGTATTTCATATTTTCATCTTTGATCCATTTTAAGTTACTTTTTAATGCAGTGTGAGCTATGGATTTAATTTCACTTTTTTGCATGTGGAACACAATTGCTCTAGCACTATTTGTTAAAACAATTATTTTCTCTGCTGAATGATTAGGGAAAATTATTCAAGTTATGATGTACAAATATAGAACATATTATACCAAAAATGTGTTTAAGTCTCACTGTAAAAATGCCTGGACTATTGAGGAGAGATTTTGCTTTCACTCATAGTTACAATTGCTTTTAAACACAATAGAAGAATTGAAGTATAAAAAACAAAGCAAACCAGATCAAACACATTGATTTGAGGTTTGTTTTGAACCTATGGCCAAGCTCCATGACCCAGCGGAACCACACCCCCTCCTCCTGCCTGTACTCTTTATTATTTAGCCGAATATTGGCCTATTTTAGACACTGGATGGTAGCCCATTGTTGCTGAGGTCTAGAAATCTCTTATATTGCTAAACTATTAATTTCTTTTCAAGGGATGCACTACTAATTTTGAATCGCTAAATGCTGACGTCATATATCAGAAACTTGTAGAAAGTACACTTTTCCCCAGAGATTCATCTCATATTGATTTCACCCTGCATATGTAACACACAAGCCCATCTAGTTAAAGGAGGTCATTCTACTGTGTTTTGAAAGATCAAATTTCTAGTATTGAAAGTACAGAAATTTTGAGATCTTAGTGACTATTTCACATCTTTTTTAATCTAAAATGTTCATCCTAATTCTGTAGTCATGAAATAATATTTGAAGCATAACAGTATTTTTCAGATTTTACATTATAAAACATAAACAATGATATATATTAAATCACTCTGACTTCCCCTTCTGAGCACAAATGAAAGCCTTAAAAACATTGTAATCTGAACCAATAAATCAAAGGAGAGAAGCCCATAAACTTAGCCTGACTTTGATGATCACAACCACTGATGCTGCAAAACTGATTTAATTTTTAGGATCTACCAAGAAAGCTCCAGCTCCCACAGGAAGCAAAGACACACACACACACACACACACACACACACACACACACTTGAACAGTTACTGCTTCTACTTTATCAAAAAGTAACACCATGTTCATTGCTTTACAAACAGTTCACCAAGTCTCCATAAAGGAGCACTATTTGTCTGAAACTCTTCTCCAATAAACTTTTATTTTGCAGTTAAATAAATTCCTCTTGCATAACTCCTGGGTTTTGCTGGTCAATATTGTCACCAAGTATGGGTGTTGTACCAGGGAAGAATGGCCTGACATAGTACTGACTGGAATGTCTGTGCTAATGGTGGGACACAAACTGTGTTTTTTGTTAGTGTTTCACAATGTTGATTATTTTCATACTATATTAGAACAACTAGAACTGAGACTTTTGTTTCATAAGACATAGAGCTCATTCATAAGCTGTCACATTTCTGAACAATTCTAATTGTACACTGGGACATTATCTTCTAATGTTGAAGTGAAGATTTCATTGTAATGTAGAAAGGGAATGCTATGGTTTGAATGAATGTGTCCCAGCAAAACTCATATATTTGAATCTTAATGCCCGGTGTGATGGTATTAGGAGGCAGAACTTTTGGGAGGTTCTTAAGTTGAAGGGGAAAGACCTCATGAGTGAGATTAACATCCTTATAATAGAGACCCCATGGAGGTCTCCAGCCTCTGCTTGAATGTGGAGACATAATAGGAAGTCTTCATTATGGAAAAGGGCCCTCACCTCACCACGCTAACACTTTTATCTCAGACTTTCAGATTCCAAAACTACAAAAGATACCTTTGTGTTATATATACTATTTTCAGTCTGTAGTTTTTTGTTAGAGCAACCAGAGTGGGCTAAGACAGCAAGGTATATGTATCCATGGCTTCCTGACTCTGTGGGCATATTTATAATGCAATATAGTCCCAGGGTTCTGGACAAGGGATCTTCCTGACCCAGAGACAGAACTTGCCTCCCCAGCTTGACAGATGGATTCTTTACTGATGAGCCTCCAGAAAAGTCCCTCAAAAAGGACTGGAGAGCAACTGCAGGTCTTGAACAACCACCCTCAAAAGGGTAGTTGAATCACGAGGCATTCAAAGGAAACACATTTGACGACAGATGACCTCTTTAATGCTTTTTATAAATGTTGACACTAAGCACCATGAGTGCCAGGCGTTGTCTCCTCCATGTATATATGATAGTTGCCTAGAACCTTGTAGAGACACAAAAATGGGTGGTGAGGGAATTATTATATCTGTGCAAAATCAAGCACATGCAACTCCTACTTGACGTTATTTTGCAAGTTTTATTAAATGTCTATAGATATCTTGCTTACTGGGCAAGATTCTAGAGATACAAAGAAAATAATATCGGCTGTCTGATTTCAAAGAGCTTAGAATCAATATAAGTTTGGTTAAAACTGGAGTATTTACTTTAAGATGTTTTTGAAAGGAAAAATAAAAAATTGTTACTCATAAATGAGCTCACATTGTGTATTTTTGTCAAGTTTTATAGATCTTATACAGTGTTATAGCTTCTTATCACTCTTTATCACACCTGAATGTCATCATTGTCATCTAAAAGCTAAAAGGCTTCCTAAGATTCAGGGTCAACTGAGTGCTGTGAACTGTCAATATAGTAAAAATGTTAAGATTTAAAGAAAAATGAGTGGTGGTATAAATGTTTATAGGATTATATCCACATTAATTATTGATACAACAATTTTTAGAACAATTTGAAATGCCAAAATTTTCTACATTAACTTACATTTATTTTACAGACAAGTTAAAGTTGATAAAAATAAAGTGACTCTATCAATATATTATATACTATATATATGGTATATATGATATTTAATATTAAATACATATTTAACATATCTGTTATATATTATGACAAAGGAAAACAGAGGGCCAGGATGAATACAGAATAACTACTTCTTTACATAATTGTTATGATCAGAGAAGAGTCTCTGTTTATTGTTAAGCCATTCGTGAGAGTATATACAGAAATTATCCTACTTTATGTAGAACTTCTCAATGGAAAATGTTGAAGCATATATTGTATTGTGCTTTGAATGCCAGTACAGGCTTGATTTATACCTTGGCTTGACTTTTAATTAGAAAATCTGGACCAACCAGTCAAAGTGTGAAAACTCGACGGAAGGAGGCAAAGCTAAGTTACTCTGAGTCTCAGTGTTTTGATATTAATAGATTCATAAAGGCCATGTTTAGAGGAAAGGGAAAACTGAGACTGAACAGTAAAATTTCAAAATGGGGAGGGGGGATTCTCATAGACATGTGGGGTCTAAAGGGGAAGTGGGATGAATTGGGAGATTGGAATTGACATATATACACTATTGCTACTGTATGTAAAATAGATAACTAATGAGAATGTATTGTGTAGCTCAGAAAACTCTACTCAGGACTCTCTGGTGACCTAAATGGGAAGAATTCCAGAAAGAATTCCAAAATACATTCATTTTGCTGTACAGTAGAAACTAATGTGGCATTGTAAAGCAATCATACTGCAATAAAAATTAATTTTAAAAAAGTATAGGACCAGAAACCATCTGAAAAATCATGCAGTCACTTGCATCATTTTATATCCCCATATCACCATGATCCACAGAGGTGCTGTAAACTTGCCAGCTTCACAGATAGGCTATGGACTCAGGTAGAATAAAACTCCAAAGAATTCAAATTTCTAGTTCGAGATTCTCTCCAGTATTAGAAGCCTTTTAAAGGGACTGGTGTTGCTTTAAAGGAAAGTGCCTCCTTCTAAGTATAATTGCTGAATAAAGTCCCTTAAAGACACATCCTGAAAACTGAGACTTTTCAAATCATATAGAAATTACATTCACAGAGACCCTGCTTCAAAGAGTAATATTCAGGGGAACAGATACTTATAGAAAAGCAAATAAATACTCATGCTATTATATCGCTGATTTAAAATCTAGGCACCAATAGCATGGCAAAGGAAAATATATTTTAAGACATGTGAATAGAGGAAATGTTATATTTTGAATCCATCAGGCATTCCATTAAGAGGTCCATGACTTGTTGCTTGTGAAACAAATTCAATGTGCCACTTTAGTTCTAGCAGAGTCCTCAGTTCATTTTTCCTTTCCCTCTTCCCGCTTTCTTGTGCAGTGTTATCAACTTCTATTGCCTTCAATTATCACCCATTGGGCTTAACCTCTCCCAAGTATAATTCTGTCTTCCATTTTTTCTTTTGCGTTCTAGACTTACATGCATTGGACTCTTCTTCCTAGAATACTCACAAGCACCTCTAGTTAACCACGCTGGTTATCGAGCACATTATCGATTTCTTTCAGATCTTCCTTTTCCCTGCATCCCTATGCCCTTTGAAAGAACCGGCACCTTGCACTTCATATCTGTTCATTCTAGCCCGAAATCGTTCTTAGATTTATTCCCTGCTTTGCATTTTCGCCACCTCCACATGATTCCTGGAATTCACCTCCTCCTATGTGTTTTCTTCATCTCCTTCACTTGTCTCATAAAACTCCATTTTTTTATTCAGTTTGTTTTTGAGGTAATCAGGTCATGTCCACTATACATGGAATATTTTATACATTATACGTGAGCAAAAGGCCCCTCACAGGTGATCCCTGGCTTTCCTCTCTCAACTCATTTCACATCAGTTACCCTAAGTCTCACTCAGTTTTCTTATTGGAGAAGGCAATGGCACCTCACTCCAGTACTCTTGCCTGGAAAATCCCATGGACGGAGGAGCCTGGTAGGCTGCAGTCCATGGGGTTGCAAAGAGTTGGACACGACTGAACTACTTCACTTTCACTTTCATGCATTGGAGAAGGAAATGGCAACCCACTCCAGTGTTCTTGCCTGGAGAATCCCAGAGGTGGGGGAGCCTGGTGGGCTGCCGTCTATGGGGTCTCACAGAGCTCGACACGATTGAAGTGACTTAGCAGAGGCGGCAGCAGCAGCAGTAGTTTTCTTATATCCAAACCATTCTGAATTTTCAACAATTTTTTAACACCATTCACCATTTCTTGCTTCCTTCTCGTGTGATGAAGTTTTATATATTCAAAAAGATTTGGTCCTCTTGACTCTCCATAGAGGCTTCATTCAACCACCAACACAAGGAATAGAGCAAGTTTCTCTCACCCGTATGTTCCCATAGCAATCTGTTCATGTGTCTGTTGTGACATGTAACACATCACACTCTAGCTCTTTCTGTATCTAGCATTCCTAAGCACTGTGAGCTCTCTTAGGTCAAGAATCATAGCACATTTGCAGACAATCAACCTGGAAACAACCACAGTGCTTAAAAACCGGGGAGCATTCAGTAGTCTATGTTTGCTAAAGAAAAGAGTAATGGCAGGTAGGCAAATGCACAGACGGATGAAAGAGTGATGAGTGAATCCAATACAGCCGCTCGACTTTGCGTGTCAAGGTGAGACTGGAGCAGCAACTAAGCAGGAAAGTTCCCTGAGCCTGGCATTGTAGAAACAGACCCACGCAGGATAAAGTCTCAGGCAATCGAAGGGGCTCCTGTCCTCAAATACCGTTGATGCTTGTAATTATCTAAAATATAACAAAGGTTTTCAGTATATATAATTAGAAAAGAAGTCAAATTTTAAAATGCATGTGGCTCATCCACAGTGCAATGTGGAGTGAGTGGTCTGCATTGCAGTTCATCTCCACCCTTATGGAACATTGCACAGAACTGGGCTGCCTGAGATTAAGACCCAACTCAGGGATGTACTGATCTATGTACAAATACATAGATCTTTCTGGGTCTTGGATTTTTTTCATATGTAAAACAGGAATATTTTTCTAGGTGTGTTACAATGATAAAACTCAGTAAGTTACTACGTGTGTAATGCATGCAGGAGTGTCTTATACTTTGTCATTATTTAGTCATTCGGTCTTATCCAACTCTTTGCAATCTTATGGACTGCAGCCCATCAGACTTTTCTATCCATGGCATTTCCCAGGAAGGAATACTGGAGGGGTTTGCTGTTTCCTTCTCCAGGGGATCTTCCCAACCCAGGAATCAAACCCACATCGCCCGTATTGGCTGGCAGATTCTTTACTGCTGAGCCACCAGGGAAGCCCATCTTACACTTAGTCTATGTTGAATCAATTACTTTTAAGTCCCAATAACTTATAATTGATATCAGAATTTCTATGAAGGGAAATTTGTAGTAATAGAATTGGTTATTTGTAATAATAGAATAGGGTGGGATGCTGCAGAGGAAAAAAGTCAAGGAAGACAGAACCAGAACTATCACACGAAACCTTTACTGGGAGCATGTTTGAGCCTCCATCCAAATCCATAATAATGATGATGATGATGATGATGATAAAAAAATCCATGGATTTTTAATTTTCAGGATACCCTAAGATGCTTTCTTACAATAAGAAGGTTGAATACTGAAGAAAAATAAACAAGATCTAGTTTCAAAGTACTTTATATTTGCTGGAGGAAAAAAAAATATTGCGGGAAGAATTAGAAGACAGTCATCCACAGTTGAAAACAGTCATTATTTAAAAAACAAAAGTGAAGTAAATAGGAAAGACAGACAAACGCCATGTGATAGATGCAGATTCTAAATATGGCACAAGTGAACATGTCTAAGAAGTAGGAAAAGCCTCACAGAGAGAGCAAACCTGCGTCTACCTAGCAGGAGCAGGGCAGGGGAGGGGTGGGCTGGGAGTTTGGGGTTGGTGGACGGACACCACATATAGGATGGACAGCAGGAAGTCCCTACTGTTCAGCACAGAGAACCATATCCTATCTTCTCTGTCATTCCTGGGATAAGCCACAGTGGAAAAGAGCAGTAACAATGTGCATCCATGCATAACTAAGTCACTATGCTGTGCAGCGGAAACTAACACAGCACTGTGAGTCAGCTGTACTGCAATTTAAAAAATTAGAACAAATCTGTAAGACAAGGTGAAACACAGGAAGAAAAGGACCTAAGAGTAACTCTGGGAGAGTGAGGGAGATTACGATTGAAAATGTCAAGCACAGGTGTCACTTTGTAAAATGCCAAAATCTATTGTGACACTGTGGGTGAGGGCAAATGGCCCCTCCTCCAAAGAGTGAGAGGTCTGTACTGAGGTTTTACTTTAAATTACAGATGTTCGAATAAAGCAAAGAGAAGAAAACAATAGGCAAATACAATCCATATAATACTTATTCAATGTAAAATACTATGTATAGTTAAATAAAATATGACATACATTGAGTATAAAAATCTGAAATATATAAAAGAAAAATGTGACAAATCAAAGGAGCAACAGGAAAAAGCTGTAAAAATTAAAAACAAAAATTCAAGACACATAAACAATCCTGGATTAGCAAAATCAAGGACATCTGGAGCTACAGAAGGGAAGTACTGTATTACCTCAGAGGCTAAAACAATGATGGATATCCACACTTAAAAACGTAAGACTTCACAGAAAGTTTAAATTATAAAGAAGGAAAGCAAAATATTTAGGAGAGATGCCTGCTTCTTATCACTATGTTTTGCATCATCTGGGTAGAAAATTTACCTGTGTCAAACATTTCATTTGAAGACAATGATGGAAAAAAATGACTACTCCATTTATCAGAACTATTCTGATCATGGTAAGATTGTAAATTAACTTTCTCATATCCCAAGTAGTTAAAAATAGCTGAACTGCTTCTGATATCTTTCTTTTATGGATGGTTTTAAAAATGTGTCTTATGTTGGAGATAATTGAAAAACAAATAACACTGCAGATTGTTATTTCAAAATACCTGAATCTTGAAAATCTTTATTAAATTTAATGAAATAGAAATTCAATGAGGATAAAAATTGTTTTAGTATAATTTCTAATAACTAAAACCTTTATTTAAAATGGTAAGAGGAGGCATAACTGACAATGCTGAGCACCACACAACTTGCTTTTCCCTGTTTCTCCAACCTCTAAATGTTTCCCTCTGTTCAACGTAAAGAATACAGGTCTCAAGGAGCCCTTTGAACTATTTGAATCAATCAAGCAATTCTTGGAGGCAAAGCAAGACAGGACAAAATGCTGTTATAAATCTGTACTGTGGACTAGGTATGGCTGAGACAAATAGTCTAAGCATACCCACAAATCACTGAAGGTCTAATCTGAAAGTTTCTTATCATTCATAAACCCACTAATAAAACATACCAAATGACAGTGCTAAGGAGATGGCTGTGTGCTCACTAAAATCCCCCCTTCCCTTTGTTCAAACATCTAATCTAGGTTATTTTCCAGCCTCTCTTGAGGTTGGAAGTCTCCATGTGACTTAAGGTTCTCTATAGGAACACAAGCAGAAGTGCTTTTGTCAAATTCACACCTGGCTTGGGTGCACCCAACACCTTCTTCCTTCCCCTGGAAATAAGAGACTGTATAAGGTCCTACCTAGGTGGTGAGTGAGCTTCAAGACCCAAGATGCCTGGATCTGTGCGGGATGATTTGGAGAAAGTGATCCTGCAGACTGGAACGCTGGCCCATCACTGTGAACAATCTGCTGTGTCAAACCATTGGCATTCAGGGTCTAACTTACCCTCAGTTCAGTTCAGTTCAGTCGCGCAGTCATGTCCTACTCTTTGCGACCCCATGAATCGCAGCACGCTAGGCCTCCCTGTTCACCAACTCCCAGAGTTCACTCAGACTCACGTCCATTGAGTCCATGATGCCATCCAGCCATCTCATCCTTGGTTGTCCCCTTCTCCTCCTGCCCCCAATCACTCCCAGCATCAGGGTCTTTTCCAATGAGTCAACTCTTCCCATGAGGTGGCCAAAGTAATGGAGCTTCAGTTTTAGTATCATTCCTTCCAAAGAAATCCCAGGGTTGATCTCCTTCAGAATGGACTGGTTGGATCTCCTTGCAGTCCAAGGGACTCTCAAGAGTCTTCTCCAACACCACAGTTCAAAAGCATCAATTCTTCGGCGCTCAGCCTTCTTCACAGTCCAACTCTCACATCATACATGACCACAGGAAAAACCATAGCCTTGACTAGATGGACCTTAGTCGGCAAAGTAATGTCTCTGCTTTTGAATATGCTATCTAGGTTGGTCATAACTTTTCTTCCAAGGAGTAAGTGTCTTTTAATTTCATGGCTGCAGTCACCATCTGCAGTGATTTTGGAGCCCCAAAAAACAAAGTCTGACACTGTTTCTACTGTTTCCCCATCTATTTCCCATGAAGTGATGGGGCCAGATGCCACGATCTTCGTTTTCTGAATGTTGAGCTTTAAGCCAACTTTTTCACTCTCCTCTCTCACTTTCAACCAACTCAAATGGTTAAGTAGAGCATTTGGAGTTATATAAACCTAGCTTTCAGTCTCCACGCCCTATTTATTAACTGTGTGATTTTAGGTAAGTCCCTCAAGCTTTGAAAACCTCCATTGCTTCATCTTTTAAAAGAGAAACATTAAAACTCCATACCCACCTCAGAGCAGTGCTATACATTTTAAATGAGATAATGTACAAAAAAAATTTAGCACAGTACCTAAGAAAACATTTAGTATATGGGAGTTATTATAATTTAGTTTGGTGAATAAGTACCATAAATACTATTTAAAAGAAAGAAAATAAATATCTGAATAATTTTCAAGACTATATATACACATATATTTGTATATATAGAGACTCTTACCTCAATGCAACTCAAATGGTAATTCAGTTTTTTCTATAAGAAAACTGTATAAGAAAGAAGATTCTTGCAGGTTGATATGTTTAAATGGTTTTAAATTCAAAGATATTACATCAAATGTGATCCAGACACCTCAAAGCAAGCAAGTAGAACCATTTGTATGTATTACCTAACATACAAAGGTACACACATGCACACACACACACATACAAGCTATTTATGAAGATCCTTCCAAGAAGACAGCTTTATTCCACTTTAGGCAGAAAAGGTAAAATGACTTTATAAAGATAAAAGAATTACCTCACTGCTCTAACATTCGAAGTTTGTGAAGGTGAAGTCCTAGTTCTTACTAGTGTTCTGTTTGTTTCACAAGCTAAAAATGAAAGTGGAAATATATAGTCTCCTAAAGACAAAAAGTTATCTCTTATCAAACTCACATTGAAAACACTTTAAAATAACTATTTCTATAAATAAGAGTGTCAACATTATAATTTGATTGCTCATTGGCCTCAAGTGCATTGGAATTAGATTCGAAACAGGAACGTGAGAAGAGTAAAATCAGCAAGACCTTTTCCTATTTAAAACACGTTTCAGGAATGCATGGCAACATGCCTTTGTCTTTATCTTTAGTTTTATTAGTGCTATTTTGAATTGTAAGATCTTTATCCCAGCCCACCACCCCCCCACCCCCGCCCCCTTGCCTGTTCTTTCTTCACCATTGTTCGTCCAAGCTACAAGGCCATCTGTTCACTTGGCAGACGCAAGTCAGTTCTATAATTGTTGTCATTCTTAGCATAGTGCAGACCCTGCACAATCAAGAGGACGAGAAGTACTACATTCATGAGTTAGCCAAATGTGTATTGTTGTCGAAATTACTTGTCAAAACGTCAAAGGGAACAATATTTGATTTTCAAAGCACAGCATACATCTACCCAGATTACAATATGAGGGCTCTGTTATGCTGTTACTTATGCAATGCATCATTCAGATTTTGACGAAAGTAAATGGCATGAGCTCTTGCAGGCTTTGATTTCTATTGTGTTAAAGGAGCCTAGGAGTTAGTTACAAAATCCTTTGTTTAAACAGTGAATTGAGAGGTTTTTTTTTTTTTTTTTGAAGTGTATCGAATGCACACATTTGGAAGACAGAAATCTCTGACATGAATGCACCACACTTTTAAACAATGCCAATATGTGATAATCAGGATTTGAACACAGAATATATTAAAATGTAGAATTGGGGATTTTCAAGATGGAAGGCAATAAGATGTTGTATGAGAGTTTCCCTTGTGTTGTAACAAATTGGCACAGATTTAGTGGCTTCAACCCACACAATTTATTTATCTTAACGTCTCTATAGATCAGGAAGATATGAGTCTTCCTGGGCTAATATCAAATGTCAAAGGGCTGCTCTCCATTTTAGAAGCTCCAGCAAGCAAATAACTCATTTTCTTGGTCTTCCAACTTCTGGAGGTAACCTGCATTTCTCGGCTGTGAGCTCCTTCTGTCTTCAAAGCCAGCAGCATCGAGGAATCTCTGACCATTCTGCCATGATCACACCTCCCTCTCTGACAATAGCCAGGGAAGGTTCTCTGCTTTTAAAGATCATGGGGTTTCTCTTTCTGACTTACATACTAACATCTATATATGGAATCTAGAAAAGCAGTTCAGATGAACCTACTTACAGAGCAGGAACAGAGACAAAAGAGAAGTGTCCTGTGTACTCGGCGGGTGGGAGAAGGGGCGTGGCCTGAACTGGGAGACCGAGGTTGACATGTATGCATGGTGTGTGAAGTACACAGCTACTGGGAACCTGCTGTCACAGCGCATGGAGCCCACCTCGGTTCTCTGTGTGGCCCAGATGAGGGGGATGAAGGGACTAAGAGGGAGGTTCAAGAGGGAGGGGTCATATGTATTCATACAGCTGATTCACTTCATTGTACAGTAGAAACTAACACAGCATTGTAAAGCAAATATAACTCAATGAAAAAAATAAACATGGGATTAGTTTGGGCTTATTTGGGTAAACCAGGATAATTACCCCAACTCAGAGTCCTTAACCTTAATTGCATCTGCAAAATCCCTTTTTCCAAGGAAGGTAACATATTTGCAGGTTCCAGGGGTTAGGTGTTGGTATCTTTGGGAAATATTTTTCAGCTGTTTTCATCCATCTCAAGCTCCTCTTTTACAAGTGAGAAAAGAAAACTGAAAAATTAATACTATAACCCTGAGACTCCAGTTCCCTGCCCTTGTAACTAAAAGATACACGTTTCTTTGTAATTTGACATGACTCATCTTGTGAAAAAGAAATGAACCAAAAAGCCCTCTAAATAGCATTTGTACTTCAGAGCTCTATTAACAGACCTAGGCTATTAGTTGATGATACAAATCAGTTTTACATGAAACTGTTCGGCAATGCATAGACCTCCCAGACTTAGAGTAGGTGTTTAATTAATATAAATGTATATATATATGCACATATATATAATTAGATTATATGTATATTATTATTATTTGACAACAGTGATGATTTCATACCACAACACTTTCTCTAAGGCTCTAAAAATGCTTTTAATTTTTAACTGATTTATGAAATAATTTTAACATACTCACAGTGAATATAAATGAGTGAGAAACCAACTGATTAGAATGTTAATACATGCAAACTCTCTAAAAAAACCTATTAGGTGACTATTCCAGGCTAAACTTTGAACTAGATGCTGGGAGATAAAGGGTAAGTAGGTCCTGGAACTGCCCTGCATTAACCTAGTGTTGCTGGGTACTGTGTGTTCTCGTAAAGGTGCGTGAAGCATGAAGTGGAGGAAGCAGCTATGACCAGAAGGTGCATCAGTAGAGAAAGTGGCATTTAAATTAATTTTGAAAAATAATTGGGATTTTAAATGCTCAGAGAAGTAGTAATAGGCTTTCCTTTGTGTTCTTAGGAACTGTAAAATATCAGGTTAAAATGCGAGAAAAGTCTAGTGAAATTAACCTTTTGGAAACTTATATGCCCCACATCATATGGTGCCACACATATGGTATAACACCCCACATTATATGCCCCGACTTTTCTTCTATATTAAAAGATGGATCTGGAGATTATCATACTAAGTGTAGTAAGTCAGAGAAAGACAAATATCATATGATACCGCTTATATATGGAATCTTAAAAAATGATACGAATGAAATTATTTACAAAACAGAAACAGATTCATAGACATAGGAAGGAACTTATGGTTTTTAAAGGTGGGAGGTAGGGGAGAGGGATACGTTGGGAGCTTGGGATTACATATACATTTCTGTATATAAAATAAATGATCACCAAGGACCTATTGTGTAGCACAGGGAATGCCACTCACTATTCTGCAATAGTCTAAATGGGGAAAGAATTTGAAACAGATTAGATATGCATACAGGTATAGAAAATTACTTTGTTGTACACTTGAAACTAACACAACATTGTAAATCAGCTATTGTTTTCATTGTGCTGTGTGCTCAGTGTTCAACTCTTTGTTGAACCCCACGAACTGTAGCCTGCCAGGCTCCTCTGACCATGGAGTTTTCTAGGCAAGAATACTGGAGCAGGTTGCCATTTCCTCCTCCAGCGCATCTTCCTGACACAGGGAACAAACCTGTGTCTCTTGGGTTTCCTGCATTAGCAGGAGGATTCTTTACCACAGAACCACCTGGGAATCCCATAAATCACCTCTACTCCAATATAAATTAAAAAATTTTTTTAAAATGAAAAAGAAAAATCATGGCAAACAAAAAATAAAATAAAATTATAAAGCAAAAATAAATAAAAATTAAAATTTGTGTCTAAGGATGCATAATAGCCCACTCTACATCATGTATCCAGACTGCTTTCCCCAGGAAGCCATCTTGTGCTCTTGAGCCAAGTGTACAAGTCCACTCTGCTCAGTAAGTGCTTTAGGGAGGATACAAGGCCCTTATCTACAAACTTGCTGTCACATGAAATACAACCTTCAGCTCTGGAGGCCCTTTTGAAGAATAGCATTAAAAAAGGAAACAGCAACCTATGCCAGCATTCTTGCCTGGGAAATCTCATGGGCAGAGAAGCCTAGTGGGCTGCAATCTATGGGATCACAAGAGTCGAGCACAACTTGGCAACTAACAACATCGACGAAGAATATAGAGAGTCAGAAGTCAGAAACCGGAAAATATTCTAAACAAACTACCACCAAGCAAGGACATAACTAGGAGCCCGTCACAAAGTTATTTTTTGCCATTTTTTAAAGTGGAGATTTTAGAGCTATCTGTACTGGCTGTGTGTGAAGCTGTGAAGCTCCTCAGTAGTGTCCGACACTTTGCGACCCCATGGACTGTAGCCTACTACGCGCCTCCGTCCGTGGGATTCCCCAGGCAAGAATACTGGAGTGGGTTGCCATTTCCTTCTCCAGGAGATCTTCCCAACCCAGGGATTGAACCCATGTCTCCCGCATTGTAGGCAGACGCTTTACCATCTGAGCCACCAGGGAAGCACTGACATAGAATGATAATAAAGTTGAATCCATGCGACCAAGAAAAGCTGTAAAACTTGTGGAATTTGGAATATCTAGATATGATTCCTGAGTATCACAAAGACATTGAGTAATACTGAAAACTATTGCCACAGATCATTACAGTCATTATTTACAAGACATTGTTTAGAAAATACTTATGTATAGTCAATTGTGAGACATATTCAATTAGTTTCCCTCATTTTAAATATTTGTGCTGAGTATTTATTTTAGTACATTCTTATCAGCCTGCTTATTACATTCACTTGTTCTATTCAGTAACTCACATATTAGAAAAATGGTATCCTAAAATTACCACAACTCTATAAAGCTGCTAAATAACATTTTCAGATATAACTATCAATATTTTCTTTCATATAGTCAAGATTTACTAGCTATTATCATAAAGGTCAAAGTCTAAACAATGGTTAATGAGCATTTATACAAATAGAATCACATCTATAAAGGTGTACTTCTAAGTTATTAGGAAAGTCTTTTATTGAAGACTTATTAGTCCATATGTTTAAAACTCCCTTTCTAATGAAGCATTTATGATATTTAGTTTCCAGGCCATATGTACCATTACTTCAGAGATTTGCTTGGTACATGGATAGAACTGTTTTCTTTTTTTTTGGTTGGGTATTGGTTGCTAAGGTTACAGACCTTTTTCTCTGCTAATAGCAGACTCTACTGGATGTGAAACTTGAGTCTCCATGGCATTTAGAATCTGATCGCCCCAAGTCTCGCTTTCTAGGCTTTCTTTGTATCCAATTCCGAATTTTCAGGTCCCTGCCCTGTGTCAGCTGACACCGGCTTCTTGCTAACTGCATATACCCTTTTCCTCAATGAATAAGGGCTTGATTGTGCATCAATTAACATGGCTTATTTTACTGTTAAAGTAAATTACACAGAAATGGCATTTCCTCCCAAACAAAGAAAAATAATACCATAATAACACAACCTTGACACTTCCCTAATGCTTTAATCTGACAATCTCAGTGCACTTAACAAAGAGCAATTAATTAACCCTTACAACATTCCTGTCAGGAACGCCTGATTATACCCACTTTACAAATTACATGCTAAGAGGTACATACCTTGGACAAGGTTACACAGTTTGTTTGTGACAGACTGGAGACCATAACTCAACAGCCTTGGCCCTGGTCTCCGGGGCAGTCACCAAGCAGTCAACAAGCACCAATCAGAAAAACATATTGCTTCTGTTCCTACTACTAAAACCCAGTCTTCGTTTCATAAGAATCTATGAATGGCTAGTTACCAAAGACTTTATTCTATTTAGTCATCATTCTCGTTCAAGAGGAAAGAGAACTTGAAAATTTATAAGCTTGAAAATACATAAGCACATCTTGTCAAGGGTTCTACTCTTAAAAAAAAAAAAGAAAAGAAAAGAAAAGACTGCATTAAATGCTAACTAGCAAAATATGGCCAAAGGAGAGGTTTGACAGAAGAGTGCTCGAGCCCCAGTGTGCCTTTGGGTGAGCTACAAAGAATAGCAGTCAACGCATTAAATCTCGATTTTCCTTATAAATTCACATCCATGCATATAATACCAGAAAGTGGAAATGTTTCCTTACGATTCACACACAGACAAGCAGAACCCGCTGTTAAAGAAGCTGCAAAGCCATTTGGGAACCTAATGGATACATCCATCCCGTGAGGTTTCTTTTCTTTTTTTGTAAACAATAAGTGTTGTGACTCCACGGCCAGTCATGTGGCATCTTCAAAAGCTGTGCCCGCAGTTAAATTGGGTCCCAACGCATCAGTGGGTATGGCTGGCATCATACTGACATTGTAGCTGCGACGTCTGTAATCCCAAACTTCAGTGGGTTCCTGACATCAAGGGCAGAGAGCCCACATCATTCCTTCTCATGCTGTTCCAGGAGAACATAAACTAGTCTAGCCTCTCATTAAAAGTTATGTTTCCTTAGAAGTGTCCCTAATGAGCATCTGAGTTTAGTAGTTTGCATCTGGCTTCCCCTGCCTGAGACACCGAGCTTATTGAGACTGTGGATGATTCACAGCTGATTTGCACTTAAGCCATTATCCTGAGCACATAAAGGGGAAATAGACTCTAACACTGACCTTCCTCTTGACCGCAGCTTCATTTCCACCTATCTCCTTTTGACCTGAAGGAGCTCGCTCTTGTACACCTATGTAATCTCCTTCAGAATGGACTGGTTGGATCTCTGTGCAGTCCAAGGGACTCTCAAGAGTCTTCTCCAACACCACAGTTCAAAAGCATCAGTTCTTTTGCACTCAGCTTTCTTTATAGTCCAACTCTCACATCCATACATGACCACTGAAAAAACCATAGCATTGACTAGACGGACTTTTGTTAAAACCATAGCATTGACTAGACGGACTTTTTTTGACAAAGTAATGTCTCTGATTTTTATTATGCTGTCTATGTTGGTCATAACTTTCCTTCTAAGGAGTAAGCATATTTTAATTTCATGGCTGCAGCCACTATCTGCAGTGATTTTGGAGCCCCCCAAAATAAAGCCAGCCACTGTTTCCACTGTTTCCCCATCTAATTGCCATGAAGTAATGTGGTGTTGGAGAAGACTCTTGAGAGTCCCTTGGACTGCAAGGAGATCCAACCAGTCCATTCTGAAGGAGATCAACCCTGGGATTTCTTTGGAAGGAATGATGCTAAAGCTGAAACTCCAGTACTTTGGCCACCTCATGGGAAGAGTTGACTCATTGGAAAAGACCCTGATGCTAGGAGGGATTGGGGGCAGGAGAAGAAGGGGACGACCAAGGATGAGATGGCTGGATGGCATCATGGACTCAATGGACGTGAGTCTGAGTGAACTCTGGGAGTTGGTGATGGAAGAGAGGCCTGGCATGCTGCAATTCATGGGGTCACAAAGAGTTGGACACGACTGAGCAACTGAACTGAACTGAATGGGACCAGATGCCATGATCTTAGTTTTCTGAACCTCACTCTCCTCTTTCATTTCCACCAAGAGGCTCTTTAGTTATTCTTCACTTTCTGCCATAAGTGTGGATATTTGAGGTTATTGATATTTCTCCCAGCAATCTTTATTCCAGCCTGTGCTTCCTCCAGCCCCGCATTTCTCATGATGTACTCTGCATATAAGTCATGGTGCCATCCAATTATCTCATCCTCTGTCTCACTCTTTTTCTCTTGCCTTCAACCATGCCCAGCATCAGAGTGTTTTCCAGTAAATCAGCTCTTTGCATCAGGTGGCCAAAATATTGAAGCTTCAGCATCAGCCATTCCAATGAATATTCAGGGTTGATTTCCTTTAGGAATGATTGGGTTGATCTCCTTGTTGTCCAGTGAACTCTCAAGAGTCTTCTACAAAGCCACAATTTGAAAGCATCAATCCATATTATCATGCTCTAAATTGTGACATGGACATTTAGTGGTGAATCTATCATAGAAAATACCCTAAGATCACCTCAGTTCAGTTTAGTCTCTCAGTTATGTCTGGCTCTTTATGATCCCATGGACTGCAGCATGCCAGGCCTCCCTGTCCATCATCAACTCCTGGAGTTTACTCAAACTTATGTCCATTGAGTCAGTGATGCCATACAACCATCTCATCCTCTGTCATCCCCTTCTCCTCCTGCCTACAATATTTCCCAGCATCAGGATCTTTTCCAGTGAGTCAGTTCTTTGCATCAAGTTGCCAAAGTATTGGAGTTTCAGCTTCAGTATCAGTCCTTCCAATGAATATTCAGGACTGATTTCCTTTAGGATGGACAGATTGGATCTCCTTGCAGTCTAAGGGACTCTCAAGAGTCTTCTCCAACACCACAGTTCAAAAGCATCAATTCTTCAGCGCTCAGCTTTCTTTATGGTCCAACTCTCACATCCATACATGACACTGGAAAAACCATAGGTTTGACTAGATAGACCTTTGTTGGCAAAGTAATGTCTCTCCTTTTTAATACTCTAAGTTGGTCATAACTTTCCTTGTAAGGAGTAAGCGTCCTCTAATTTCATGGTTGCAGTCACCATCTGCAGTGATTTTGAAGCCCCCTCAAAACAATATCTGTCACTGTTTCCACAGTTTCCCCATGTATTTGCCATGAAGTGATGTGACTGGATGCCATGATCTTAGTTTTCTGAATGTTAAGTTTTAAGCCAGCTTTTTCACTCTCCTCTTTCACTTTCATCAAGAGGCTCTTTAGTTCTTCGTCACTTTCAGCAGATGGTATCATCTGTGTATCTGACGTTATTAATATGTCTCCCAGCAGTCTTGGTTCCAGCTTGTGCTTCATCCAGCCCAGCATTTCTCATGATGTGCTCGGCATATACGTTAAATAAGCAGGGTGACAATATACAGCTTTGACACACTCCTTTGCTGATTTGAAACCAGTCTGTTTTTCCATGTCCAGTTCTAACTGTTGCTTCTTGATCTGCGTACAGGTTTCTCAAGAGGCAGGTCAGGTGCTCTGGTATTCCCATCTCTTTCAGAATTTTCCACAGTTTATTGTGATCCACACAGTTAAAGGCTTTGGCATTGTCAATAAAGCGGAAATAGATGTTTCTCTGGAACTCTCTTGCTTTTTTGATGATCCAATGGATGTTGGCAATTTGATTTCTGTTTCCTCTGCCTTTCCTAAATCCAACTTGAACATCTGGAAATTCTTGGTTCACATACTATTGAAGCCTAGTTTGGAGAATTTTGAGCATTACTAGCATGTGAGATGAGGGCAATTGTGTGGTAGTTTGAGCATTCTTTGGCATTGCCTTTCTTTGAGACTGGAATGAAAACTGACCTTTTCCAGTCCTGTGGTCACTGCTGAGTTTTCCAAATTTGCTGGCATATTGAGTGCAGCACTTTCACAGCATCATCTTTTAGGATTTGAAATAGCTTGACTGGAATTCCATCACTTCTACTACTTTATTTTTAGTGCCCCACTTGTCTTTGTAAGGCCTAAGACCTAAGGCTAACTTGACTTCACATTTCAGGATATCTGACTCTAGGTGAGTGATCATACCATCGTGATTATCTGGGTTGTGAAGATCATTTTTGTATCTTTTTGGGGAAAGATTATTAAAAATGCAATGATGTTCACATAATAGTGAAATCCTTAATGGATACATTGAAAAAGAAATTATAACTCAATGATCATTTGAAGAGAGAGAGCAGTTTCCAATGATTTAATAGCTGTTTGGGCTCATAGGTATTTGAAGTGAAAGTTAAAGTGTTAGTGACTTAGTGTTGTCTGATACTTTGCAAACCCATAGACAGTATCTCACCAGTCTCCTCTGTCCGTGGAATTCTCCAGACAAGAATACTGGAGAGGGTTGCCTTTCCCTTCACCACGGGATCTTCCCAACCCAATGATTAAACAGCATCTTCTACATTACAGGCAGAATTTTACCAACTGAGTCACCTGAGAGGTTCTAGTTTGATCATACTTTAAAAATTACTTGATTATATAATATGGTTAATATTCATTTTTAAATGGTAAAATAAAAAGGAAAAAGAAAGTAGGATAAACTATACATTCATTCACTACAGACAATATTTTAATTTTTGCCTTCCAGTTTCTTTTGTTTTTATATCTTAGAATTATGTTATATGTGTTTTATAACTGTTATTTAAAATGTATTATGACATGCACAAGAAAAAGAAAAAAGAACTTACTATACACATGATTTTTAAGTTGCTTTGTAATTTCTAAATCATTCTAAGAGGAACATACCCCATTATATAAAGGTATTATTCTTATTCAAACCTTAATTTATAGGCATTCAGAGTGGTTCTAGTTTAAAAAAAAAAAAGACACACACACATACATTTGCATTCTGCACAAATTTTTTTTTAGGAAAAAACTATCAAAAGTCAAGTCAAGTCAACACACTCATTCTTTTCTTTTTTAAATTATCTTAATCAAAGTATAGTTGATTTACAATGTGTGCAAAATTCTTCTGTATAGCAAAGTTACCCAGTTATGCACATATATACATTCTTTTCCATTATGGTTTATCACAAGGAGCGTTCACTCATTCTTAAAGTTTTCTTTAAGATTTGAAAATTAAGGTTTGAGTAAAAATAATATCTTCATAAAGTAGGATATTTTGCCTCAGAATCATTTAGAAATTACAAAGCAAACTTAAGAATCATGTGTATACTAAGTTCATTTTTCACTTAAAGGTAAAGTTAGGTACAAATATGTATATATATAAATGTCTAGAAAAATGTCTAAGTGAAAGTTGCTTGGTCGTGTCTGACTCTTTGTGATCCCATGGACTGTACAGTCCATGGAATTCTCCAGGCCACAATACTGGAGTGGGTAGCTTTTCCCTTCTCCAGGGGATCTTCCTGACCCAAGGATCCAACCTAGGTCTCCTGTATTGTAGGCAGATTATTTACCAGCTGAACCTCAAGGGATAGTCCAGTAATACTGGAGTGAGTAGCCCATCCTTTCTCCAGGGGATCTTCCTTACCCAGGAACTGAACCAGGGTCTCCTACATTGCATGCAGATTCTTTTCCAACTGAGCTATGAGGGAAGCCCCAGAAAAATGTCTAGAAAGATGCAAATTCATATATATATATATATATATAGTAGTAATATTATGATTGTTTTATTTTCTATGCTTATCTTTTTCCTATTTTCTCACTATGAACATGCATTTATTAGGTATTAAAATGTTAGCTGCTATGGAAAAAATGTCTATACAGACTAATGTTTATTGACATAAAGATTGTGCATGTCATAATACATTTTAAATGATAGTTATATGTGGTCAAAATTGCCCTCCAGAATTATTTTTCATGTTTGCCACCTGCATATGTTGGTATATTTTCCTACATCTTACCTAGCAATTGCTATTATTATTCTTTTAAAAAATCTTACCAATATTCTAAGTGAAATATTACCTTTTTACAAGTTATATTTAAAGCATTGTTTATATGATTTAAGAGCCTTCATATTATTGATCCACTGAACTTTTTCAATGTTTTCCTGTGGATGCCAAGTGCTCATTTTTTTCTAGCAGATTGTTTATCTTTTATTTATACTGATTATAACAAAATAATATTTGCTTACATGTACTGAGCAGTTGGGCTTCCTTGATGACTCAGACAGTAAAGAAACTGCCTGCAGTGCAGGAGAGCTGGGTTCGATCCCTGGGTTGTTAAATCTCCTGAAGGAAGGCATGGCAACCCACTCCAGTATTTTTGCCTGAGAATCGCCATGGACAGAAGTGTCTTGCAGGCTACAGCCCACGGGGTCACAAAGAGTCCGATAAGACTGAGTGACTAAGAGAGAGAAACTGAGGAGTTACCCTGTGTGCAATGCTAAATATCCATTAGCTATCTTTTTCTCTGTAATACCTAATATGGCTTAAACTTACAAATTTGAAATATCTCTTCATATAAAAATAATATTTATCATTTTTCATCATATATGGTGTAATTTCCCCACAATTTATAATTAGTTCTGTACTTTTTAAATCATGTATGATGTTAATGGTGATTCTTTCTTTCTTTTTTTGGTTAAATATATTTATAATAATATAATACACAAACACATCTTTCAATGACTTTGCTGTCAGACACAAAATGATTTTCTAATCTCTAAATAAATAAATGTTACTACATTTTCTTCTAGTTCTGTGGCTCAATTTTTTTACATTTAAATTTATTCCATGAGAAATTTATTGTGGTATATGATGTAAAGAGAATTCTAAATTCTTATTCACAAGTAATAATTCATTTGTCCCTAAATCTACCTTTTCAAATAATGCATCCCTTCTCCACTAATATGAGATGGCCAGATTTATCAAATTCATTGTTTTATCAATAATTTTTCATTGCTTCTAACTTTTTTCCTCGTCCAACTATCTTTATAATTTATGTAGTTTAAAATATTGTTTGCTGTTTAGTCGCTAAGTCATGTCCAACTCATTCTGTGCAGGGGAAAGCTCAGCAGACTCCTCTGTGCATGGGGTTTCCAGGCAAGAACACTGGAGTGGGTTGCCATTCCCTTCTACAGGGGATTTTCCAGAGGCAAGGATCAAACCAGTGTCTCCTGCATTGTCAGGCAGATTCCTTACCACTGGGCCATCTGGAAAGCCCAGTTTAAAATATAAAGGAGTTTATTTGCCAGTGTTACTTTTTTCCTGCAAATAATTTTGCTCTTTTATAGAAATATTAGAAATCACTAATTTTATTCATTAATTTGGAGAAAAAAATGATATATTGTTATTTTCATATTTTCCCAAAACATTTAAACTATTATGGCATAATATCTCTTGAGAGTTTATTTTCAGTGGCCTGCATTTGTTTCCTAAAATGGATTTTACAAATTATAAAAAAAATGAGTGGCTTAAAATAACAGCAATTTATTTTTTCAGTTTTAGGGTCGGTCTTGAAATTTGAAATTGAGATGTTGCCAGAGCTATGCTCCCTCTAAAGGCTGTAGGGAAGAATCCTTCTCTTCTTCTTGGCTTTTGGTGGCTTTTGGGGATTCTTCACTGTTCTTGGCTAACATTTGACTCACTGCAGTCTCTGTTCCCATCTTTACTTGGCCTAATTCCATATATATAATATATACTCTGTCCTCTACTTGTATGTCCACACTGGGTTTAGTGCCCACCCGAAACCAGTATCATGCTATCTTAACTAATTACATCCGCAAGGGCTCTGTTTCCAAATAAGACCATATTCCAAGGTTCCAGGTGCACAACAATTTTGGAGAGGACACTACTCAACCCAGTCCACAGCCCATAAAGTTCTCAGGTGGAAAAAAATCTCATGGGTCTGGTGCTTATTTGCCTACATGAAGATTAAAAAAAAATATTAAAAAGAAAAATAAAATCACTTTAAGATAGTACATTCAATCTAGACCTCCTATGCTTATTGTATTAGAAGATAGTGTAATTAATCAAATGATAATTCAACAGAATGTTCATGGCTTTATTTACTGTACTGTCAAATATGTAAAATTACTCCTACTGATTAGTAAATTCAAATGTTCTCACTCAAAAATATTTTAAGGTACTGCTTAGAATTTGTCTGTTTTATCTACCCAAGAGTGTGATAAGGAGAACAGAAGCCACTCATTTTGTCACAGATATAAAAATGTTGACATTAATCAGTGCTTACATGATCATCAGAACAGCTGAGGAATAGACATCTGGGAAACTACCACTGAAAGTCATGGTAAGACTGCCATCAGTGATCTCCCAAACTGACATTTAGAGTCTCAAGTGGAAGCACACAAAAGTTAGATCTCAAGAGCTTGCTGGAAACCTCAGTGATTTTTGGTCCACCTGCAAGTCTGGCTGTGATCACTTCTGGGAAATAATGGCTCTGTTTCACTTCTACTTTCTAAGTTTAGCGTGAGCTCCTCTAACTGGGAATTTTTAAGTCAGAACTGCACAGGAAAGGTGACTCTGGGAAATAGAATCCATCCTTTCAAGGAGTGGAGGTGGTGTCACGTGGACATTAAGTAATCTAGCATGTTTGGTACCATGTAGATTAAGCCTCACACATAGAGTGGTCAAGGAATTACATTGGCAGAGATTTTGGTTATTTTGCTGTTAAAAACTTTAAGGAAAAAGAGTTAAGACTCTTGGCAGATAAACTGTACAGACACATGCATTTTGGGTATTAAACTCAATTCTCTGCTGTTTGAAACACTGCACAAATTAAAACTTCATTAAAAAAGGAAAGTTCTAAGACTCTTAAGCAGGAAATCATTCTCTGTATTCTTGCCATATAAGGGTGGTATAATCTGCATATCTGAGGTTTTGATATTTCTCCTGGCAATCTTGATTCCAGCTTGTGCTTTTTCCACCCCAGCATTTCTCCTGATGTACTCTGCATAGAAGTTAAATAAGCAGGGTTATAATATACAGTCTTAACGTTCTCCTTTTCCTATTTGAACCAGTCTGTTGTTCCATGTCCAGTTCTAACTGTTGCTTCCTGACTTGCATATAGGTTTCTCAAGAGGCAGGTCAGGTGGTCTGGTATTCCCATCTCTTTCAGAATTTTCCACAGTTTATTATGATTCACGTAGTCAAACCGTAAGTTACAAAATATATAATTTTCACCAAATTATTTTCCTTGTAGGAAACTGTCTTAAGAAAATAAATATTCAAAATATACATATATACACAAATTATATATATAGCATATTTGATTCAAAATCATTTTAATGATAAATGTATATCTATATATTCAACTTAAAATAAGATATAATAGAGTACATCCACACAATGAAATACAATGCAGCAAATAACAAGAATTTAGAAATTCTTTCATGAAAAAAATTGGTAATAAAGTCATCACTGGAAAATGTAGAGTAAAAATTGTTTTAAAAATATTGTCTTGACAATGTTGATGGATTTGAAGTGAAGTGAAGTCGCTCAGTCGTGTCCGACTCTTTGCGACCCCATGGACTGTAGCCTGCCAGGCTCTTCTGTTCATGGGATTTTCCAGGCAATAGTACTGGAGTGGATTGCCATTTCCTTCTCCAGCTGATCTTCCCCACCCAGGGATCGAACCCGGGTCTCCCGCATTGTAGACAGACGCTTTACTGTCTGAGCCACCAGGGAAGTCCGTTGATGGATTTAGAGAGTTTTAAGTAAGTGAAGTAAGCCAGACAGAGAAAGACAAATATTATAGGATCTCGTTTATATATGGAACTCAAAAACAAAATGAACAAACACGATAAAATGAAAGCAGACTCATGGATACAGAGGAAAAATGGTGGTCAGCAGAGGGGATGGGAGTAGGGCACAGTGCATTAGGTGAAGACAATGAAGAGGTACAAACCTCCAGTTATGAAACAAGCTACAGGGATATCATATATGAGATAAAGAATATAGTCAATAATGTTGCAATAATTTTGTATGGGGATAGTTACTAAACTTATCCTGTTGATCATTTCATAATGTATGCAAATGTCCAACCCTTGCAAATTTCCTAGTAAATGTCCAACAAATGTCTTAGCAATGTCCAATGCTTCCAATGTCCAATCCTTGCTGCTGCTGCTGCTGCTAATTTGCTTCAGTCATGTCCAACTCTGTGTGACTCCATAGATGGCAGCCCACCAGGCTCCCCCGTCCCTGGGAGTCTCCAGGCAAGAACACTGGAGTGGGTTGCCATTTCCTTCTCCAATGCATGAAAGTGAAAAGTGAAAGTGAAGTCCCTCAGTCGTGTCCAACCCTCAGCGACCCCATGGACTGCAACCCACCAGGCTCCTCATTCCATGGGATTTTCCAGGCAAGAGTACTGGAGTGGGGTGCCATTGCCTTCAACACCTGAAGCTAACATAATATTTTATGTCCTTCCAGTGAATATTCAGAGTTGATTTCCTTAAGAATTCGAGTATTTTCTAAAGAGGTTCAATTTTTTTTTGTTGTTGTTGTGTTACAATTGAAATATTTCAATTAGAGGAAATCTCAAAATTGTAAAAAAAAAAAAAAAAAAAAAAGCAAAAATTGAACCTCTTTAGAAAATACTCAGATTCTTAAGGAAATCAGTTCTGAACATTCACTGGAAGGGCTGATGCTGAGGCTGAAGCTCCAATAACTTTAGACACCCAATGCAAGAGCTGACTCATTGGAAAAGCTGGGAAAGATTGAGGGCAGGAGGAGAAGGGGCAACAGAGGATGAGATGATTGGATGGCATCATTGAGTGTATGGACATAAGTTTGAGCAAATTCTGGGAGACAGTGAAGGACAGGAATCCCTGCGTGCTACAGTCCATGGGGTCACAAAGAGTCAGACAGGACTTATTGACTAAATAACAAGAGAAAATACTCAAAGGGAACCAGATGAATTTCTGATATTGACTATCTCTGATTGCTGAGATTGTGGGACTGTTGAAAATTTCTGTTTGTGACAATTTACTTTGGAAAACAGATATATGAACATAGTGTACTTTTCTGTTTAAAAAATAAAGACATACCTATTAAAATGTTTAATTTCTTATCCTTTTTTTTCAAAATGGCCCATTAGCTGAACCAAATGTCTAAGATTTCAGTATGATATTTTAAAAAATTATATGTAAAGCAGCAGATAAACTGTAACAAATTAATCAACTCAATGATAACATAAAGAGTGAACACAAAATATTATAAACAAGATTATATTTTCTTTGGTTCTAAATTTATTATTATAAACTAAGTTCAATTTATAAATCAAAAGCTAAATCTATAACCGGCAAATTCTTTGGTTCACCACATGTCCTCAGATGTGCTTTTTACATGCGTTAGAGTGTTTGCCCTACTTCTCTGTTAACGCAAGAATTACAATACTCAAGTTTTGAGGGAGCTTTATTGTTTATAGGACAAAAATGCTGATTATAAAAAATAATAAATCAAACTCCATGACTAATTCAACCAAGCATGTTTAGTAAGGCAGGACAATTTTCTTCTCATATAGCAAAAGATATATTGGTATTATGGTTAAATAAGTGCTATTATCTACAACTAGCAGTGGCAGAGCACTAACTACAATTCTCGCCACCAATGCATTTTACATGCATTTCGTTCATTCACTTCAGTCATGCCTGATTCTTTGTGACACTATGGACTGTAGCCTGCCAGGCTCCTCTGTCCATGAGATACTCCAGGCAAGAATACTGGTGTGGGTTTGGGTTGCCATTTCCTCCCCCAGGGGCCTTCCAGATCCAGGAATCAAACCGCCTCTCTTATGCCTCCTCTCCTGCATTGGTAGGTGGGTTCTTTACCACTAATGCCACCTGGCAAGCCCATCAATGCATTTTATACCTAATTAAAAGCTGTGAACTATTCAAGACTCTCAAAATGACATGTCAGAAGGTCAGAGGCAAATAGTACATTCAGGTAAAGTTCTCTGTAACCTAGAAACTTATGACTGCTCTTTTTACTAGTATTACTTAATAATCAGAGAATAATAAGTCCTGTAAGTTGAGGATTCTCAGATGGCACAGTGGTAAAGAATCCACCTTCCAATGCAGGAGAGGCAGTTTCAATCCCTGGATTGGGAAGATCCCCTGGAGAAGGAAATGACAACCCACTTCAGTATTCTTGCCTAGAAAAGCCCATGGACAGAGGAGCCAGGCGGGTTAAAGTTCACAGGGTCACAAAGAATCAGACAGGACTGAAGCGACTCAGCACACAAGCATGCAAAAAATGCTGAGCCATGTGCTTTTTTCCATATTTCATAGTTCCAGAAAACTTTAACTGCAGAAATGATAGTAATGATGATGTTAATGAAAATGCTTGAAGAAGAGGTTGGCATAATATGTAGCTTGAAGAAAAAAGAATGTAAACAAGGAAAACAGAAAATGACTTTCTTTTATTCACCTCTTGAAATAAGGTTTTGAGAACATGGATGAAAAGGAGGAGGGAGCGGGGTTCAGGATGGGGAACCCGTGTATACCTGTGGCGGATTCATGTTGATGTATGGCAAAACCAATACAATATTGTAAAGTAATTAACCTCCAATTAAAATATATAAATTTATATTAAAAAAAAAAGAAGTTAGAAAAGAGGGGTTGCCATTGTAAAAGAAGCAATAGAAAAAGGTCAAAAGATAGACTCTTCCAGAGAGGAAAGAAATGGATTTCTAGCATATGTATATTTTAAAAGCTCCTTTTATCTTCTCTGTACCTGAGAGCCCTTTTCAAATAGCTCAAGAAGCTGCCTGGATGCACTTACCGGTAACAGGTGGACAGGATTAAGCGCCAGTCTCAGAATGTCACTGCATATTATGTTTCCAATATGCTCTTCTAGTTTTAGCAAGTAGGCTGGGGGTTGCAAAACAAACACATTTTAGTCTATCTCTGATTAAACTAATGATAAACCAATAACTGCTGTTAGAAGAAAAAAAAAAAAAAGAAACACTAAAGTTCAGGCTGTCAGGATGCATTCTATCTCCAGCTAAAGATTTTCATGCCTGATAAGCTTTCATTTAAAGCAAAGATTAAGCCATATGTTACTTTAGTCACTGATATTTTAATTTGCATATGCCGATATCATGTATAGGAAAACTGTTCTAAATCTGTAGAGTGGGCGGCACTTAGCAATTTGGAGGAACTGCATATTGGTAGTCAGATGATTTATATGGAATTGGTTTCACAGAAACCCAAATGTTGTTGTGGTTGATTCTGCCCTGCTGTTACATAAAGGTGCTCTCTTTCTTTAAACCCCTTTCCTAATCACTCCCTACTGAAGCTGAGATCAGAGAATATGTGGATTTCTTAATAGAATTTGTTGACTTGCTTATTTTTCCATCAGTCTGTCCATCCATCCATCCAATATGTATTAAGAACATATTCTCTTCTACACACTGGCAGAATTAGTGGTTGGGGATGGAAAAATCAATTAAAGACTTTTTGGCTTAAAGACTGTTTCTGTGAAAGGAGAGGCAATACAATGAGAAAAGAGCTAGGGCACAAGATGATTTTCTCAGCTGAGACCTGCAGTAGTGGTATTAATAGCAAACTCACAATTCTAAGGGCTTCCCAGGTAGTTCAAATGGTAAAGAATCTGCCTGCACTGGGGGTGGGGGGGACCTGGGCTCGATCCCTGGTTTGGGAAGATCCCTGGAGAAGGACATGGAAACCCTTTCCAGTATTCTTGCCTGGAGAAGTCCATGGACAGAGGAGTCTGGTAGCCTATAGTCACAAGGAGCTGGACACAACTGTGTGACTGAACTGAACTGATATGTATATATTAGGATATGGACTATGAAGAACAATAGAAAACAGAATTTTTTTTTTCATTTTTGTTTTGTTCAGTCTCCCAGTCATGTCTGACTCTGGGCTGTAGGATGCCAGGTTCCCCCTGTCATTCACCATCTCCCGGAGTTTGCTCAAATTCATGTCCATTGAGTCGGTGATGCCATCCAACCATCTCATCCTCTGTTGTCCCTTTCCCATCTTGTCTTAAATCTTTCCCAGCATCAGGCTCTTTTCCAGTGAGTCAGTTCTTCACATCATGTGGCCAAAGTGTTGGAGCTTTAGCTTCAGTATCAGTCCTTCCAGTGAATATTCAGGATTGATTTCCTTTAGGACTGACTGGTTTGATAGGAGTAACTAAACTTCTATCTAAGAAATGTTGGTAGCTTACTACTACCAAAAAAATGCCTGTAACTGTAATGCTAAACTTCTGTTAGATAGAAATGAAGCAGAGATAATCTTAGAAATCATGCTACAATTTAAAACTTTCTGGAACTCAGCAGTACCATTTGGAATTATGAATTTAGAGTGAACTCCGGGAGTTGGTGATAGACAGGGAGGCCTGGAGTGCTGCGATTCATGGGGTCGCAAAGAGTTGGACACGACTGCGCGACTGAACTGAACTGAACTGAACTGAATGGATCTTATGGGCTTTCCCAATGGCACAGTGGGTAAGGAATCTGCCTGCAACTCAGGAGACATAGGAGACACAGATTGAATCCCTGGATTGGGAAGACCCTGGAGGAGGAAATGGCACCCACTCCTGTACACTTGCCCTGAAAATCCCGTGGACAGAGGAGCCTGTGGGCCTCAGTCCATGGCTTCTTAAAGAGTTGGACACAGGTAAGTACTTAGAGGAAAGAGAGAAATGAATCTTTTGATTTATCATTTTCAAAGCAAGATCTCTTAGCTGTAGTCCATAAATAAAATGTAGGATTTGGAAGAAGAAAATGAAAAAAATAAAACATTAAGGAGAATCAGAATTTTGTGGGTTTTTTTTTTTTGCATTAATTAAAAAAAAAAACTACCTTTCACTTATAATGCCAAAATAAATAATTTATTTTTCTGTGAGTAAACTTTATAAGGCACTCTCAGCCTTAGATACCCAAAATTTCCCACACCACCATCTGAAGTATAACAAACTCATTGCCTGAGAACAAATTTAATCCACCTAATGAAAGCAAAAATCTATAGGTTCTATTAATTCATAAAATCTGTTTCATAATTTATCCAGGTACTTTACTGAAAAATGTGCAGCCTGTTATGATTTTATTTTTCTTTAAAGCATATTGTTTAAATAATTTATTAGAATATTTATCTTTAAAAAATCCAGGGGACTTGAAAAATTTTCCCAGGGCTCAGTATTAAGGTGATGATATAAAAAGCTCCTCAGTTTCCATCCTCCCACAGGCCCACCAATCACACAACTATCCATGGAGCAATTTCCAGTGAGAGAAATCCAGAAAATAGTTGAGTGATTCCAACACCTCAGGCAAATGAGAAAATGCACACATTGAAATTATATGAAAGGCTAGATGGAGACAAACTAAAGCTATAAACCCCATCATTGGCACAGTGCCAGATAATCTAAAGGGAAACCCCAACTCCCAGATTTCCCAGGAGGAGCAAATGGTTTAGATGTCACATCCATTTCCTCAGATTTTTGAAGCCTATCCCCAAAGGATGGACCCAAAATTACCTAATTCTGAAAGCCAATGGGATTTGTATTCAAGAGTTCCATAAGATTATACTTGACGAAGTTGCTCAGGCGTGTCCGACTCTTTGTGACCCTGTGGACTGTAGCCTACTAGGCTTCTCCATCTTTGGGATTGTCCAGGCAAGAATACTGGAGTGGGTTACCATTTCCTTCTCCAGAGGATCTTCCCGACCCAGGGATCGAACCTGGGTCTCTCGCAATGGAGGCAGACGCTTTAACCTCTGAGCCACCAGGGAAGCCCAACCAACAAAGAATCTGTTGTTAATGATTCTAATAGCACTCTCCTTGGCTCAGCAGAGTGGGGACAGACAAAAAAGGCCATCTTTCAGGCTTTCTTTGGAAGGGCTTTGACTAAATACTTTCCCAGCTCCTGCTTCAGGGTCCAGCTTCTAATCAGTCTGAATCTAGGCGCTGACTGCAGTTTTTTCCTTTGGGACACTGACATGTGTTAGCACCAGCTCAAGTACTGGAAGCCATTAAGAAAAAGAAGGCAGCCTGGGTTAACCCCAAAGGTTACAAAACAGTTGGAAGCTTACACTAGACCCATAGATGCGGCTAATCTCTGTGCAACCTGTCTGGCAACACTGGAAGAGGTGACTATTTAATGTGCAGAAAGTGACACAGAGCATCAAGTAAAAAAAAAGAAACAGGGAAAATATTCAAAACACAGAACAAGATAAATCTCCAGAAACAAATCTTAAGAAAATGGAAATAGATAATTTACCTGACAGAGCTGAAAATAATGATTATTAAAGATGTTCAATAAAGTCAGAAGAGCAATCTTTGAACAAACTGAGATTTTCAACAAAAATATGAAAGCTGTTAAAAAAAATACTACAAAAAACAGAAATCATAGAACTGGAAAGTACAATAATTAAACTAAAAACAAAAAAATCTGTAGATAACTTAAACATTGGTCTAGATCAAGCAGAAGAAAGGATCAGCAAACTCAGAGAGGGCAGTGGAGTTAACCCAATCAGGGAACTAAAAGACATAAAAAGGAAGGAAAGAAGGTAAAGATAGCTTATGGAACTCCTAGTACATCATCAATCACTGACTATACATATTATAGGAGTTCCAGAAGGAGAAAACAGAATAAAAAGGGCAGGAAGAGTATCTTAAGAAATAATGGACAAAAACGGCCCT
Organism: Aepyceros melampus; assembly: GCA_006408695.1. Taxonomy (NCBI): domain Eukaryota; kingdom Metazoa; phylum Chordata; class Mammalia; order Artiodactyla; family Bovidae; genus Aepyceros; species Aepyceros melampus. The sequence continues at coordinate 199,330 of SJXQ01001532.1, read as the reverse complement.
AACCTGGGGAAAGAAACAGACCTCCATCTGTGAAGCCCCAAAAGTACCAAATAAGATGACTCCAAAGAAATTCATGCCAAGACATTAAATTGCCAAAAATTAAAGACAAACAGAGCATCCTACAGTAGCAAGAGAAGAGTGATTTGTTTCACACAAGAGAGCTTCCATGACACTGTAAGTGGGCTGTTCAGCAGCCACCTTGCAAGCCAGAAGGGAGTGGGATGGTATATTCAAAGCACTGAAAGAAAGAAAAAGACACAGCAACAACAACACACTGCCAACCAAAACTGCTCTCTCTGACAAAGCTGACCTTCAGTACCAAAGGAGAGTTAAGGAATTTACCAGAAAAACAAAGCTGAAGGATAGCATTACAATCTGCTGCTGCTGCTAAGTCACTTCCATGGTGTCCGACTCTGCGACCCCATAGATGGCAGCCCACTAGGTTCCTCTGTCCCTGGGATTCTCCAGGCAAGAACACTGGAGTGGGTTGCCATTTCCTTCTCCAGTGCATGAAAGTGAAAAGTGAAAGTGAAGTTGCTCCCTCGTGCCCGACTCTTAGTGACCCCATGGACTGCAGCCTACCAGGCTCCTCCGTCCACAGAACTTTCCAGGCAAGAGTACTGGCGTGGGGTGCCATTGCCTTCTCCAATCATTACAATCAGACCAGCTTTATTATGAGGAATATTAAAAGCAATTTAAGGTGAAATTAAAAGACAGTAATTAATGACAGAGAAAACTTTTAAAAGTATAAGAGTCACTGGTGTAGATAATTATATAGTCAAATTCAGAGTACTCTAATATTGTAATGATGATGCATAAATCACAAAAGTATTAAAAATAACTATGACTAAAATAATTTTAATACAAGCACAATATAGAAAGATGTAAATTGCATCATCAAAATCATAAAATGTTTGGGAGGAAATATGAAAATATATGCTTTCAAAGTTAACTTGTTAGCTCAAAATGCATTTCTATATGAATTTGATGTTTGATGTGTCACAGTAACCACACACACACACAAAACCTATAGTACATACACGGAAGATATAGAGAAAGGAATCAAAACATACCACTGCAGAAAATCATCAAATCACAAAAGAAGAGAGCAAGAAAGGACAAAAGGAAAAAAGAAACTGCAAAATAACCAGAAAATAATTGTCAAATTGCAACAGTATCTATCTATCAACTATTAAATGTAAATAAACAAAATTATCTAATCAAAAATACAGAGTGCAAAAGCATCAGTTCTTTGATGCTCAGCTTTCTTTACAGTCCAACTCTCAAATCCATACCTGACTATTGGAAAAACCATAGGTTTGACTCGAAGGACCTTTGTTGGCAAAGTAATGTCTCTGCTTTTTAAAAACTATCTAGGTTGGTCATAACTTTTCTTCCAAGGAGCAAACATCTTTTAATTTCATGATTGCAGTCATCATCTGCAGTGATTTTGGAGGCCCCCAAAATAAAGTCTGCCACTGTTTCCACTGTTTTCCCATCTATTTCCCATGAAGTGATGGGACCAGATGCCATGATCTCGGTTTTCTGAATGTTGAGTTTTAAGCCAACTTTTTCACTCCCCTCTTTCACTTTTATCAAGAGGCTCTTTAGTTCTTCTCTTTCTGCCATAAGCATGGTGTCATCTGCATATCTGAGGTTATTGATATTTCTCCCGGCAATCTTGAGTCCAGCTTGTGCTTCAACCAACACAGCGTTTCTCATGGTGTACTCCTAATATAAGTTAAATAAGCAGAGTGACAATGTACAGTCTTGACGTACTCCTTTTCCTATTTGGAACCAGTCTGCTGTCCCATGTCCAGTTCTAACTGTTGCTTCATGACCTACATAGAGATTTCTCAAGAGGCAGGTCAGGTGGTCGATATTCCCATCTCTTGAAGAATTGTCCACAGTTCTACATTTGAGTTTTAGGGACACACGCAGACTGAATGTAAAGAAGTGAAAAAAGATATTCCATTCAAATGGAATGCAAAAGAAAGCAATGTGGATATTTTCATTTCAAACAAAAATTGCTTTATGCCAACAACAGTAACAAGAGACAACACAATGTTTATTGGTTAGACTTTATTTTTGGGAGCTCCAAAATCACTGTAGATGGTGAATGCAGCTATGAAATTAAAAGACGCTTACTCCTTGGAAGGAAAGTTATGACCAACCTAGATAGCATATTCAAAAGCAGAGACATTACTTTGCCAACAAAGGTCTGTCTAGTCAAGGCTATGGTTTTTCCAGCAGTCATGTATGGATGTGAGAGTTGGACAGTGAAGAAAGCTGAGCATCAAAGAACTGATGCTTTTGAACTGTGGTGTTGAAGACGCTTGACAGTCCTTTGGATTGCAAGGAGACCTAACCAGTCCATTCTAGAACAGATCAGTCCTGGGTGCTCTTTAGAAGGACTGATGCTAAAGCTGAAACTCCAATACTTTGACCACCTCGTGCAAAGAGTTGACTCATTGGAAAAGACTCTGATGCTGGGAGGGATTGGGGGCAGGAGGAGAAGGGGACGACCGAGGATGAGATGGCTGGATGGCATCACCGACTCGATGGACATGAGTTTGGGTGGACTCTGGGAGTTGGTGATGGACAGGGAGGCCTGGAGTGCTGCAATTCATGGGGTCACAAACGGTGGGACACGACTGAGCAACTGAACTGAACTGAACTGAATCAAGAGGATATAACAATTGTAAATATTTATGCTTCCAGCATTTGAGTACCTACATATCCAAACCAAATACTAAAAGGTCAAAAGAGATAGGTAGACAATAGAATAAAGAGGAACTCAGTACTCTAGTTTAAACAATGGATAGATCATCTTCTCAAGCACGAATGAAATGTTCCCCAGGGAAATGATGTGTTATGCCACAAAGCAAGTCTTAATTAGAAGGCTGAAATTATATCAAGCAGCTTTTCTTACAACAATAATATGAGAATCTTAAAAAAATCAAACTCGTAGGAACAGAAAGTGGAAGGGTATTTGCCAGGCCATGGGGCATGTGGGAAATAGGGGGAGGTTAGTAAAAATGGTACAAACTTTCAGTTTTAAGATGAATAAGTTCTGCATAGCATGGTGACTGTAGTTTATAGCAATGCGTTAATAAACCAAAATTTGCTAAGAAAGCAGAACTTAAGTGCTCTCACCCTCAAAATAGGTAAATATGAGAAGGGATGAATGCACTAGTCAACTGGATGATGGAAATTCTTTTACAGTGTATACGTATGTCAAATCACCATGCTGTCTACAATGAACAGTCACATCTTACCTGTCAGTTATACCTCAATAAAGTTGAAAAAATTATAGCCAAGTTTAAAACAAATATCTGCTGCTATTTTGTATTTCTAGGAAAAACGCATGTGAAGAATTGATATTATCATTTAAACAAAGAGGGGACACTATTGGCACTTTTGCTATTCTATCATTATACTGGGATCAAGAGTTTCGAGATATACTTTTTCTTTGTATAATTTCCTCCATGTGAGGTTTGGTGGTAAACATATTTTTGTTTTATTGTGCATAAATGAGGGGGAAAGAGCATATGGCATTGACACTGATTTCATGAAAGACTTGAAAGAATTTTATAGATTTATTTTATAGGTTTATCTTGAGTATGATTTGATGAGTTTGAAAATACAGTCTCTTTGTTCACCACCTTAAATGCCTCTAGAATTAGTATGATCACATAAGCTCAAATAACACTTACCTCCCTTATAAAAACAGCCCCCTTGGAAAAGCAAATTTGAAACAGCCTCTGTGTTTGGTGTCTTTCAAAAGATGCCCCCAAAAGTGAACTGAGGCCTCAGTTTGTCCAAATTATTTTTCCACCAAAATGTGACATAATCATCGATGCATGAAAGAGTGTCTTTTTGCCCACAGTTCCCACACACACTATGCCCTTGGGAGGGAGATAAAAGGATGAGGGTGAGAAATCTCGGACTGGGTAGTTCCCTCTCTCTGAAAAGCTTCAAATCAAGAAAATGACATGTAGCTTCTTTTACAGTGGGATCAAAAGAAACCTACAGACAGCTGTGTTTTTGTGCACATGGATTTTTTTAAGCAAGTTTGTAGTTCGAATTTTTGGTCTCAAAGACCAGATGTTGGTGATAATAGAAACTTCCACGTGTACTTGGGAGGAAGAAAGAAGAAAGAGAAAGGAGATGCTTTACCAATTGAAAACATGTTTTTCTTTTCTTTCTTTTTTTAATCGTAAAGTGTAACTATAAAATATTACACAACAAATAGTCATTTAAAAACTTTAGGATCCACCAAGCTCTTGATTTCCAAAAACCCATAGAGTCACAGACAAAAATAATAAGAAGATGCTGCCGCTGCTGCCACTGCTGCTGCTGCTGCTAAGTCGCTTCAGTCATGTCTGACGAAGATACTAACCATAATTAAATCAGGTGAGCACAATGGTCAGTGAACTTGGCTTTGGACTTGTGCCTAAAATATGACATGCTTGAATCTTATATGTTTTGTTTTGCTATTAATTTTTCTTTTTGCTAAGAAAGAAGGAAAAAGATGGTGAAGATAAATAGAGTTCTTCCCATGTTTAGGGAGTGGCATGAAGGAAGCTGCATGCTGCGTGCTAAGCTGCTTCAGCCATGTCCAACCCTGGGCAACCTACGGACTGTAGCCCACCAGGCTCCTCCATAGGATTCTTCAGGCAAGAATACTGGAGTGGGTGGCCGTGTCCTTCTCCAGGGAATCTTTCCGAACCAGGGATCAAACCTATGTCTCTTGAAGGAAGCTGGAGAAAGCCAAAAGGAAAAAAAAAAAAAAAAAAGAAGAAAGAAAGAAGAAAAAAGCATGTATTTAAAGCAATAGAGTTGCAAAGGAGAAAATGAAATGGAAGCAGAGTCTGGAAGGTGTGTGTGTGTGGGTGGTTGGGATGTCAAACCCTGTAAGAGATCAAGGGTGATCAGAGCAACGCTTTGATGGATAACCATGGATAGATTTCAAATTGAAACAAAAGAATATGTGTTTTCTAAAATCCTAAAAGTATGTTTGTTTCCTCTCTTAAGAATATTCAATATATCTCCACTTAATTTGATCAGCTGTGGTAACTCAGGGATTGAGAGGAAAAGTAAAAAGCATTCCCACAGACACTGTGATTTTGATTAGTATCGGGTCCTTAGATCTTCACTTTATATCTCAGTTTTTTTTTCTTGTATACATATAAAAACATCTGTGAAAATATACCCTTTGGCAGGCTCAGAAATTGCCTTTTAAAATAATTTCAAATATTATAATATTTTCCTTGAAGGCCTGCATGCTGGATAGCTATTCACCCAAAATGATGTGCTTGTTTTACTTTAAAGCTAGAAGAAGTATTACTCTTCAAGAAGTGCAAGACATTGGATTTCAAATGTCTCCAGCTTCATTAGCTTTGTTCCCCAAACCAATTGCTGTAACTGTCCAAGTTTCAGTTTGGGTATTTCTCAATTCATTGGAAGTTTATACTCTAAGCAGGGTTTTACTGCAAACAGTAAATTATATATGTGTGTGTGTGCTTAGTTGCTCAGCTGTGTCTGACTCTTTCAACCGCATGGACTATAGCCCACTCGATTCCTCTGTCCATGAGATTCTCCAGGCCAAGAATACTGGAGTGGGCAGCCATTCCCTTCTTCAGGGGATCTTCCCAACCCAGGGATTGAACTCCCACATTTCAGGCAGATTCGTTACCATTGAGCCACCAGGGAAGCCCATATCAATATCTCTATCTTTCTACATATCTGTACACACACACACACACACACGAGAATATTCCTTGGAAGCAGAAATCATTTTTATTTGAGACACTTTGCAATTAACAGAGAAAAAAGATCATTGGTATTTCAATGCCTTCTATGGTATTCAACTAAGAATATTGAACTAAGGTATTGAACTAAGGTATTCAATACCTTCTATGGTATTCAACACTAAGAATTGTGTTAAGTGATAGATAGACAAATGAAAGCTGGAATGACAATTACATAGATAGGTACGTAAGCAGATAGATAGATGATAGCTTGATATTGCTATTGATATCAATATATGACATTTTATTCCCATTCGTTACGTTGTATTTTGTTGAGGACTGAGATTTAGGGAGACTCAAGCAACTTGCTCAGAGTAACACAGCCATAAAATAAAAAACTCTTTGTCTCTAAAGACTACTGCCTTCCCTTAATAATGTATGAGTCAGACAGCACCTTCAAATACATATATTGATTATTTGCTATGATCCTGCGGCTCAGGTGGCTCTTCTGGCCTGGGTTCGGTCAACAGGCCCATGTCTGGGATTCAGCTGGCATAGATGGGAACATTGGGTTAGCTGGACTAGCTGGACTCTCCCTCCTTGTGGTTTCAGGTCAGAAAGAGCGGCACAGTGCAGTAAGAGGCAAGCCTCAGGACACAGGTGTTTTCCAAGGCTCTGCTTGGGCCATGCTCACTAATGTCTTACTAACCAGATAACTTATATGATCAAGCCCAAATACAAATGCATAGAAATAGACTACACTTCTTGAGGGGAAAAGCAGCATAGGATAAACATATAAGAATAGAAAACTTTATGGTCAATTTTGGAGTCTATCAGACCATGACATTTATTACATCATAGAAACCACATTTATTATTTGTTGTATATATGGATGTTGTATATTTATGGTTGCATATTATGTATTTCTACATGTGTGTTGCTTTCAGGGCTTAGGAAGCAATGAAAGGAAACAAGAAAGATGCTTCTAACATCTTGTCTTGACTTGCATAAGAATAAAAAGACATTAAGGAAGCACAAACTAATGTCTTGAACTTGGTGCTTGATATATCCCTGCAAATTTATGTGCATTTTTTGCACATCTTTTGCCTCCCCCACACACTGTTTTAATTCTGAATTGTTTCTAATATTTAAAAGTATGAATAGTGCATGGAAAAATATGGATTTCTGGCTTCATTTGCAATATCGAAAGATCTGACCACACCAGCCACATAACTCAGTTTACTGAAGATATAAGAAGCCTTTAAATGGGGTGGGAGCCACATTGTACTAGTCTCTGGAAGCATTTTCTTGTACTTCCCTCTTCCTAGTGAGGCTGAAGGTTTAAAAAGACAAGGCATGAAAAGATGACTGGAGATTATTTTTAAATGGCAGTATATCTAGCCGCAGTGACCCTTGTTATTATTATCATCAACCAGAAGTCCCTTACCTCTGATTTAAGAAATATTTCTATATAGGTGGTAATTAACATCATTAACATGAATTTGGCATCATCAATTAATTAAGATAAGGTGTTTTTTCTCTTGGGAATTCAGTAAATTGCATATAATAACACTTGTGTGTATCTGCCAGTGGGGTGAAAAAAAAAAAATCACTTCATAGGCTAGAGATGAGAGCTTCAAATAAGTTCCATCTCTAACTGTCAAATCTGAGCAAATCACTTAACACCAAAGTATTTCCCTACCAGTTAAAAAAGAATAATAAAAGAGACTTTCATAACCTTCCAGGGATGCCTTTGGTCTTAAAAAAATTAAGACAGATGGAATGCACATATTTCTGGGGGGGAAAGGGAGGGGAACTGGGAATCTTTAAAAGTGTGCCTCAGATTCTGCTAGGTTTAGTCATGCTACTTGAGTTTAGCAGCAGAATCAACACTAAAAAGAATCTTTACCAGTATCTTGGCTTGTCAAAACTGTACTAAGCAAAACACTCAGGCTTATCTGATTGCGCCTAGATTCAGGTGCACAGGTACCAAATTACCAGACAAGATCAAAGAGACTTTTTTCCAGCTTTTTGAGGCAGAGTGCCATATTCTTGGCCAGACAATTTCCCACCCCACCCCACTTTTCTTGGCTCTCTGTTTACTGTTTCAGTAGTACAGAAAGATGGCAACAGTCTAAGCCTAATGTGTATGAGCTCATCCTCTATGTCTATCACAGCGGGAAAAGGTATGCATATGAACATTTAAAGGATGTTTTTGAATAATGTCTTCTTTCCATCTAATGCTTGGGACTGATGCCGGGGATAATCCAGAGAGAAGGTGTGGGGCAGGAGGGGGGAGGTGGGGGTCGGGATTGGGAGTTCATGTACACTCGTGGCTGATTCATGTCAATGTATAGCAAAATGAGTACAGTATTGTAAAGCAAAACAAACTAAAAAATAAAAATTAATCAAAAAGAAAAAATGTTTCAATTTATCTTAAAAAATGAAATATAGTTGATTTGCAATGTTATCTATCTAGTAAATGATTCAGCTGTAAATGGACATATATATTATTTTCCATCTTGGACTAATATATGTTGAGCCCTAAAACTTGAATATCTTTGTATGATGGCCCTGTGGGCTCTTGGGATCATCAGAGCATTCAGTGTTTAAATGGAGGTCAAAAATCAAACTTGGGAAAGCAAGTAATTATTCTCTAAAGCTAAGTTTTAATCTGGTTTTGGTTTCATGAGGCTGTAGTGGATTAAAAATGGCCCCTCTTTTTGCTACTTATTCTTTTTTATAATTGTTTATTTTTTGGCCACATCATGGTGCATGTGGGATCTTAGTTCCTCTGCTAGGGATCAAACCTGTGCCCTCTGCATTGGGAACACAGGAGTCTTAACCACTGGACCACATATTCTTTTAAAGAAAAATAGTAAGAATCAGCTTCTCAGTCATGTCCAACTTTTTGCAGTCCCATAGATTGTAGCCTGCCAGGCTCCTCTGCCCAAGGAATTCTCCAGGCAAGAATACTGCAGTGGGTAGCCAGTTCCTTCTCCAGGGGATCTCCCAAATCCAGAGACTGAGCCCAGGTCTCCTGCATTCCAGGCAGATTTTTTACACTCTGAGCCACCAAGGAAGCACATTCTTTTAAAAGGTGAGGCCTATTCCTTTTCCTCTTGAATGTGGGCTGAGATGATGGTTGGCTCTGATGACTAGCTTTGACTAATAGAATGTAGTCTTCACTGTACAGAAGCCAAGCCATATATTGATAACTCTTGATCAAGGCCAAGCATGAAGCCACTTGAAGTGTTCACTCTCTTGCTTCCTGAACTGTCCATTTTGGAAGCTTGCCACCGGGCTGTGAAGGGCTTAAGCCTCCACTTAGAGAGGGTCATGAGAGAACAACACAGCCTCATCCTAAATTCCCAGCCAGTCACCAGCACCATCAGCCAGGAGCAGGAAGGAAGCCATCTTGGGCTTCCCAGCAGCCCTTGCTCCCCAGCCGAGACTGTGTGAAGCAGAGGGTGTGCAGAGTTGTACTCTGCCCACGTTCCTGACCCCCAGCATCATGAGCAAATAAAATCATTGTTTTATGCCACTCAGTTCAGGAGTAGTTTATTGCACGGCGAGAGAAAACTGAAATACTCCTCAAAATGTTTTACTGGGCGGGGCTGGTGGGAAATTGATTACAAGTGGCTTATTTTAATTTCTATGGCTGTGCTGATGATTAAGTTTTATGTTTTCTCCTAAAAGATAACCATAAAGTGGAGGATCTTCACATCCTCTGCACTAAAAGTAAGAATCTGACAGAGCTAGTCCAAGGAATTCTTGAGCTATAAAGAATATATTTGATGTACTTAGTCTTTGAAAAAGCATTCTTTTGTTCTCATAGGCGCTACTAGGTTTTGGAGAGAGGATGTGGAGGGCGAAGGACGGGTCAGTTTTCGCATTTGTAAAGGGTCATTTTCAATGGTCCTCTTGGGATCCATTTGCAGGGACACTCCTGGGGCAAGCAGATCAGAAATGAGCAGTTCTGCTTTCCTCTATATTCTTCTGGCAGCAATTAATGAAACAAAGGGCCTCATTAGTATCTCCTGTCTGAAACGTGTAAGTCCACTAGGTGGGCAGGAGCTCTGCAAACTCATCCATTCTTTCCATGAAGCCAGTAAATGAACCACATCATTATCTTTGCTTTTGTATGAACATTTCAACTGAGAATAAAACACACAGGGGTGCAGGCAGACATTCAGGATGTAACTTTTTTTCCCCCCAAAGCATAGTATTTCCAGCCTACGTTAAGGCATCTGCGTTCACCAACTGAAAGCAGAATTTGGCAGTGAACACAAATACATTCAATAAGCAGACGAAGCCACAAGCAGGAACAGGCTGATTTCAAAGTAGGCTTTTCAATTAATGGGTGTATCTGGCATAATGTTGACATCTACATTGTAGGGAGAACTGTGGCTTTGAAATTACTTAGCTTCCTTACTGTTGTAAACCATCTTTGTGAAACCCTCAGAGTGATGACGCTTTTAAAGTAGGCTTCAGGTATGAACCAAGCCTTGTAAATAATAGAAAGTAAAATTATTTTATAAATCAGAAGGCTGAGGCATAAACCAACACTGACAAAATGAGTTGGTGCTCACTGCTGGGACAAACTTGGAATGCTTACAACAACTCAGATACTTCTGTTCTATCTATTAGATCTCAAATTGCTCCTCAATCCATCACTTCCCTCCCAAAGTTGTACAATTATTGGTTGATGCCTATACATAACTTTATTATTTTCTCCTTTTAACAAGTAATGACTAGCGTGCTGCGACTCATGGGGTCACAAAGAGTCGGACACGACTGAGAGACTGGACTGAACTGAGCCATTATACCCTCTCCCCCGCGGGGGCTGGAATTCTCTAACTTTCATCATCATCAAAACTGGAGTTAAAATCAAGAGTGTAATTAGTTTTGAGTAATGCTTTAATTATGCAGTAAAACATGACATCCAATGAGAAAAAAAAAAGCTCAATTTAGTTTTTACTTTTTAATGTTTTTAATTTGTTATTAAAAATTAAATAAAAATTGCATTCAAATCCATGATAGCATTTAATTGTATAGGTTAGGAATGCTTTAGTTTAAGAGTTTATAACCACATAACTTTTTTGAGCGTTTACTAACACCAGTTGCTTTATGTGCTTTATCCTCCCTCATTGATTCTTAATAAGAAACCTCTTATTTAGAAATCTATTTGTCTTCTTCTTATAGTTGAGGAAATTGAAGTTTAGCAAATTCAACTAGCTTGGCTGAGTTACTGTCAGTATAGGACACAGCGGAGATTTGAACTTAGACCTCAGTGACTCCAGGCTTGTGGTCTTAAGCTTCTATTTACTTTCTTCCCATCAAAAATTTCATGGACAGAGGAGCCTGTCAGGCTATGGTTCATGCACTCATAAATAGTCACACTCAACTGAACATGCATGCACACACATGCCATCACTGGTACCACTTGCCTTTCCCTAACTCAGAAAATGACAGCATCATTATTTTTCATCTAAACTGCTTTTTTTTTTAAGGATCACTGATTGCTTAGGAATGAAAGTCAAAGATACCCAATTGTGAGTGATTCTGCAGAGAAATTCTAAATTCAGTGGGATCTGGAGTACTTTGATGACATTAGACTTTGGAAGTACAACTTCAATAACTATTGCAGCAACAGCGTGACTGTATGTGAGCACAGGTGCATTTTCTGTGTCATTTCATGAGTTCATATGGAAAAGCCATGTGAGGAAAGGGTTGAATCCTGCTGCTTGAATTCCCATGGATACTGTCTCCAGGTCTTATTGTGATGGAAAGTAAGACATATTCCTAAAGCTGCCATGCAACTCTGTGGAGGTCCAGGCCTTCTTATCCCCTAGGCTAAGAACCACTTCATTTTTCATTCCAATCCCAAAGAAAGGCAATTCCAAAGAATGCTCAAACTACCGCACAATTACACTCATCTCACAAACTAGTAAAGTAATGCTCAAAATTCTCCAAGCCAGGCTTCAGCAATATGTGAACTGTAAACTGCCAGATGTTCAAGTTGGTTTTAGAAAAGGGAGAGGAACCAGAGAACAAATTGCCAACATCCAATGGATCATCGAAAAAGCAAGAGAGTTCCAGAAAACCATCTACTTCTGCTTTATTAACTATGCTAAAGCTTTGACTATGTAGATCACAATAAACTGTGGAAAATTCTGAAAGAGATATGAATACCAGACCACCTGGTCTGCCTCTTGAGAAATCTGTATGCAGGTCAGGAAGCAACAGTTAGACCTGGACATGGAACAACAGACTAGTTCCAAATAGGAAAAGAAGTATGTCAGGACTGTATATTGTCACCATGCTTATTTAATTTATATTCAAATACATCATGAGAAACACTGGGCTGGATGAAGCACACTGGAGTCAAGATTGCCAGTAGAAATATCAATAACCTCAGATATGCAGATGACACCACCCTTATGGCAGAAAGTGAAGAAGAACTAAAGAGCTTCTTGATGAAAGTGAAAGAGGAGAGTGAAAAAGTTGGCTTAAAACTCAACATTCAGGAAACTAAGACCATGGCATTCAGTCCCATCTCTTCATGGCAGGTAGATGGAGAAACAGTGAAAACAGTGTCAGACTTTATTTATTTATTTATTTTTTGGCTCCAAAATCACTGCAGATGGTGACTGCAACCATGAAATTAAAAGATGCTTATGCCTTGGAAGGAAAGTTATGACCAACCTAGCAACATGTTAAAAAGCAGAGACATTACTTTGTCAACAAAGGTCCATCTAGTCATGGCTATGGTTTTTCCAGTGGTCATGTATGGATGTGAGAGTTGGACTATAAAGAAAGCTGAGCGCTGAAGAATTGATGCACTTGAACTGTGGTGTTGGAGAAGAACTGAGAGTTCCTTGGACTGCAAGGATATCCAAACAGTCCATCCTAAAGGATATCAGTCCTGGGTGTTCATTGGAAGGACTGATGTTGAAGCTGAAACTCCATTACTTTGGCCAACTGATGCAAAGAGCTAACTAATTGGAAAAGACCCTGATGCTGGGAAAGATTGATGGCAAGAAGAGAAGGGGATGACAGAGGATGAGATGGCTGGATGGCATCACTGGCTCGATGCACATGAGTTTGGGTGGACTCCAGGAGTTGGTGATGGACAGGGAGGCTTGGCGTGCTGCAGTCCATGGGGTCACGAAGAGTCGGACACAATTGAGAGACTGAACTGAACTGAAGAACCACTTCTGTCTTTGATGTCATTATTATTTTAGGCTTGGATATTTTCAGAATGATGAAATTAATGTGGGGAAAATTCATCTGGGCATGTCTGGAATCCTGGCATCTTTAGGAAGAAAGGAAGAAAACAGGGAAGCTTTTTGAAATCTGACCAGCTGGTGAGGTGTGTGTGTGTGTGTGAGTGCGTGCGTGTGTGTCTCAAATGGAACACTTGTCCTTGTTTGTCCCCTTAATTGAGTCTCATCAGCAACGTGAGCTGTTGTTCATTAGCCTCTTCTTATTGTCATTGCCTGGAAGTAGAGCATCCAGCTGGCAATTTCTAGCACTTGCTGTTTATAACCAAAGTTACGTTGCTCCTGATGAGAGACAAAGAGGGGAAAAAAAGGATGACATGTGGGAAACCAGTCACTGAAAAGAAAGAATATTCATTTTGGTAAGAGACAATAGCACAGTCTTAATGAGTACTCAAAGTAAAAAGGTCTCTGGTTGAAAGTGTATAAGAGGACATTTGTTTTCCTGTGCTGCACACCTATGTGATTCTAGTGTATTTTGCTCCTTATCCTTAATCTCTAAGAGGCCCTGACATGCCTCTTTTTATCCAACCATCATCCAAACGCAGAATTTGTCCGATTTGCACTGCCATCCTCACCCTTAAACACACACGTGAACTCATGTCAGTAAGTATCAGCCCTTAGTCGGTGGTTTATTGGAAACGTTCTGCAGCTGTAGGACATGCTCTGTATATTTCCCAATGCTATGTCTGCCTTGGCCTTACATGAAATTCAGTTCTACAACTGTTGATATATAATGTTGCTCAGTGCTTGAGGTACTGGTTTAATTACTCAAGGTCCAAAATGCCGACCTTCATACTAATAACTCATGAAATGAAGGGAAGGAAAAGCAAAGTTGGCACAAACTAGGAATTCCTAATGTACACATAGACAATGGTTGGATGTGTAAATGAGCAAGTAGGAGACTGTTCCCATTCTTCTCTGGCACAGGGCAAGGATACAATTCAGAATGGACAGCATTGGACCCATTTGCAAACTAGTTCTGGAAGAACTGAGAGCCCAATGGACAGAGGTGCAGAGGGTTAAAGAGATGGAGCACAGCAGGGTTACCGTGGCTCCCTTGTGATTAGACAAGCTGGCTCCTTACTATTCCAGAAGAGTGTAGAAACCTCTAAGTATCCTTTAAGTGACAACTCACCTAGGTGTCTGTGAAATAATAAGCAGAACTTTTCTGTTCTAAGTTTTACCAACTTTTACAGGTAGTACAAGGGACTTCCATGGCAGTCTAGTAGTTAAGAGTTAACCTTCCAGTGTAGAGGATGTGGGTTCAATCTCCTGTCTGGGAGCCTCATGGCCCAAAGCCCAAAAAACATAAAAGTGAAGCAATTTTGTAGCAAATTAAATAAGGACTTTAAAAATGGTCCACAGCAAAAATAATAATAATAATAATAATAATAACAATAATAATTTTTAAAAGGTAGTAAAAAAGTAAGTAGCTCCAGAGCTTGAATACTTAATAGTTGCCACCTTGTCATGGATTATAAAATATTTTTTAATAGTTTTACTGAGTCCAATAAGCTCATATATATATATATACACACACACACGTGTGTGTGTGTGTGTGTGTGTGTGTATTTATCAGCTGACTTTCAAATAACACAGTGAGATAAGCTGGACAAACGTGTATCTTGTAATATGGATGAGGAAAGTAGGGGTCAAGAACTTTGGAAATAATAGGTTGCAGTAACAGGGAAAATATGAGTTGTATCCCACTACAGATTAGTAGGATAGCAAGTGATGGAGAATAAATTAGCCCTTGGATAATTAGCCCTGATGAGACTTTAAACACAAAAGATAGTCACAATTGGGCGTTGAGAGCAACACAATAAAATAAAATAAATGATAACAACTTGGATCTGAACTTCAAAGTGTTCCTTCCAAAGAGTTCATTAGTTAGTTGAGAAGGAAACAAAATACAAATGTTTGTCCCACCTGAAATGTATGCCAGACTGTCCTCAACTCAAGCCTTTAATGGTTTCTGAACCGAGTCAAAGTCAATGTTTTACAGATTGGCTGCTTCTTACCCTTCTGACTTCCTGTTCTGTTATTCTCTATTTTTATAAGTGTTATGATGGTTTCTTTCATATGTCAACTTGACTGGGCTAAGGGATAGCCAAGTAGCTGGTAAACATAGTTCTGAGGACCTTGGTGGAGGTGTTTTTTGCATTGATTCAGTAGACTGAGCAAAGATGATCCACAGTCACCAGTGTGGGTGGATATCTTCCAGTCTCTTGAGAGCCCCAGTATAACAAAAGAGAGAAGAAAGGGTGAATTTTCTCTTATTTTCCATTCACGAACTGGAACGTTTGTTTTTTCTTGCCCTCAGACGCTGATGGCTCCAGGCCTTTTACTCTGCGGCTTACTCTCAGTTCAGTTCAGTTGCTCAGTCGTGTCTGACTCTTTGAGACCCCATGAATCGCAGCACACCAGGCCTCCCTGTCCATCACCAACTCCCGGAGTTCCTCAGACTCACGCTTATCGAGTCAGAGATGCCATCTAGCCATCTCATCCTCTGCTGTCCCCTTCTCCTCCTGCCCCCAATCCCTCCCAGCATCAGAGTCTTTTCCAATGAGTCAACTCTTCACATGAGATGGCCAAAGTACTGGAGTTTTAGCTTTAGCATCATTCTTTCCAAAGAAATCCCAGGGTTGATCTTCAGAATGGACTGTTGGATCTCCTTGCAGTCCAAGGGACTCTCAAGAGTCTTCTCCAACACCACAGTTCAAAAGCATCAATTCTTCGGTGCTCAGCCTTCTTCACAGTCCAACTCTCACATCCATACATGACCACAGGAAAAGCCACAGCCTTGATTAGATGGACCTTAGTCGGCAAAGTAATGTCTCTGCTTTTGAATATGCTATCTAGATTGCTCATAACTTTTCTTCCAAGGAGTAAGCATCTTTTAATTTCATGGCTGCAATCGCCATCTGTGGTGATTTTGGAGCCCAGAAAAATAAAGTCTGACACTATTTCCCGTGAAGTGATGGGACCGGATGCCATGATCTTCATGTTCTGAATGTTGAGCTTTAAGCCAACATTTTCACTCTCCTCTTTCACTTTCATCAAGAGGATTTTTAGTTCCTCTTCACTTTCTGCCATAAGGGCGGTGTCATCTGCATATCTGAGGTTATTGATATTTCTCCCAGCAATCTTGATGCCAGCTTGTGTTTCTTTCAGTCCAGCATTTCTCATGATGTACTCTGCATATAAGTTAAATAAGCAGGGTGACAATATACAGCCTTGACGTACTCCTTTTCCTATTTGGAACCAGTCTGTTGTTCCATGTCCAGTTCTAACTGTTGCTTCCTGACCTGCATACAGATTTCTCAAGAGGCAAGTCAG
>SJXQ01001532.1:120802-182768 GCA_006408695.1 Aepyceros melampus | reverse complement strand
CTGTTGCTTCCTGACCTGCATACAGATTTCTCAAGAGGCAGGTCAGGTGGTCTGGTATTCCCATCTCTTTCAGAATTTTCCACAGTTTACTGTGATCCACACAGTCAAAGGCTTTGGCATATTCAATAAAGCAGAAATAGATGTTTTTCTGGAACTCTCTTGCTTTTTCCATGATCCAGTGGATGTTGGCAATTTGATCTCTGGTTCCTCTGCCTTTTCGAAAACCAGCTTGAACATCAGGGAGTTCACGGTTCACGTATTGCTGAAGTATGGCTTAGAGAATTTTGAGCATTACTTTACTAGCATGTGAGATGAGTGCAATTGTGCGGTAGTTTTAGCATTCTTTGGCATTGCCTTTCTTTGGAATTGGGATGAAAACTGACCTTTTCCAGTCCTGGGTGGCACCTAAGATGGCGGAGGAATAGGACGGAGAGACCACTTTCTCCCGCACAAATTCATCAAAAGAACATCTCAACGCTGAGTAAATTACACAGGGCAACTTCTGAATGTGAGCTGAGGACATCAGGCATCCAGAAAAGTAGAACATTGTCTTCAAAAACAGGTAGGAAAACACAAAAGACAAAAAAAGAAACAAAGGAGGTAGGGAGGGAGCTCCATCATGGGAAGGGAGTCCTGTCCCAGGAAAAGAGTTTTATAAAGAGAGAAGTTTCCAAATGCTGGGAAACACTCTCACTGCCGAATCTGTGGCGAGTCTTGGAAGCACATAACAGGGAAAGAAAAATAAATGGTGATTAAGAATCTGGATTATCCCCGTGCATCAGTCCCAAGCATCCTGCATCCTGCATCAAACCTAGACTGGCGATTCATTTCACTCATGATATCATACATGTTACACTGCCACTCTGTGGGAGAGGGAGAGGGTGGGATGGGTTGGCAGAGTGGCAGTGTAACATGTATGATAACATAAGTGAAACGAATTACCATCTCTTCTTAATATCTTCTGTTAGGTCCATACCATTGCTGTCCTTTATCGACCACATCTTTGCATGAAATGTTCCCTTGGTATCTCTAATTTTCTTGAAGAGATGATCTCTAGTCTTTCCCATTCTGTTGTTTTCCTCTATTTCTTTGCATTGATCACTGAAGAAGGCTTTCTTATCTCTTCTTGCCATTCTTTGGAACTCTGCATTCAGATGCTTATATCTTTCCTTTTCTCCTTGGCTTTTCACTTCTCTTCTTTTCACAGCTATTTGTAAGGCCTCCTCAGACAGCCATTTTGCTTTTTTTGCATTTCTTTTTCATGGGGATGGTCTTGATCCCAGTCTCCTGTACAATGTCATGAACCTCATTCCATAGTTCATCAGGCACTCTATCTATCAGATCTAGGCCCTTAAATCTATTTCTCACTTTCACTGTATAATCATAAGGGATTTGATTGATGTCATACCTGAATGGTCTAGTGGTTTTCCCTGCTTTCTTCAATCTCAGTCTGAATTTGGTAATGAGTTCATGATCTGAGCCACAGTCAGCTCCTGGTCTTGTTTTTGCTGACTGTATAGAGCTTCTCCATCTTTTGCTGCAGAGAATATAATCAATCTGATTTTGGTGTTGACCATCTGGTGATGTCCATGTGTGGCTTACTCTAATGATCCTCTGGTCCTCGGGTCTTTGGACTGAGACGCCCACCCCTCCAGCATCACCGAGAGTGAGCTGCACTCGCAGTGCTCTCCAGCAGCTTCCCACTAGCTATCTATTTGCACATGGTAATGCATATGTGAGTGCTACTCTCTCAACTTGTCCCAGCCTCTCCTTCCCCTGTTGTGTCCACAAGTCCATTTTTATGTCTCTGTCTCTATTCGTGCAGTGGTTCCTCAGAGTAGCTGGTGCTGGAGTAGGATGCAAATAATTCTTTTGGTCTGATCAGTTAAGAGATCATACAGTTCCATACGGAGAAGAACCCAGAGACTAACAGCAAGGTCTGTTTAAGGCTTTTTCTTTCTTCTTTTATGTATGTCCATAAATGGATGATATAAAATGTGTGCATAACTCTCACTCTAGAGTTTGACTTCTGTCTTACTTGATGAATCACTCTGGAAGCTTACTGATAAGAAAAATTATTCTAAAGAGGTATTAGTGTATTTTGTGGGTATATTTTATTTTTTTAATACTTCCCCATCCTAACAACTTATTCCAACCCAAAATAAATTGGTCAGCAACCAATGAACTTGAGGAAGACCCTCAGACCTCAGATGAAAGAATGACACCAGCTGACAGTGATTTTGGTCTTGTGACATCTTGTTATCAGGTAAATTGTGTCCCCATCAAATGCATATATTAAAGCTCTGAAGTAAAGTGAAGTGAAGACGCTCAGTTGTGTCCAATTCTTTGTGACCCCATGGACTGTAGTCTACCAGGCTCCTCCATCCATGGCATTTTCCAGGCAAGAGTACTCGAATGGGGTGCCATTGCCTTCTCCAGAGGATCTTCCCAACCCAGGGATCGAACCCGGGTTTCCCACATTGTAGGCAGATGCTTTACCATCTAAGCCACCAGGGAAATCCCAGTTAAAGCTCTAACCCCCAGTATTTCAGAATGTGGTTGTATTTGGACATAGGATCTTTTAAGGTGTAGTAAAGCAAATGAGGCTGTTGGTATGAACACTGGTGTGACAAGAGTCATAAGAATAGGAAATTTGGATACAGGCAGAGACACCTTGCTGGCTCAGGTGGTAAAGAATCCGCCTGCAGTGCTGGAAACTCAGGCTTCACCTCTGGGTCGGAAGATCCCCTGGAGAAGGGAACAGCTCCCCACTCCAGGAGTCTTGTCTAGAGAAGTCCATGGACAGAGGAGCCTGGCGGGCTACAGACCAAGGTGTTGCAAAGGATCGGACACAACTGAGCAACTAACACTTTTACTTTCACACTTGAGACACCAGGGAAGTGCATGCCAAGAAATAAAACTATTTGCAGACACAAAGAAGGCAAGAACCCAGTTGAGCCCTGGGATAGGAAATCCAGAAACTAAGAGATAATTAATGGATTTTGTTTAAAGTCACCAAGTTTGTGGTAATTTGTTCTGCAGCAATAGAGAATTAATACAACATATAATTACATCCATGTCCTCTTGGGGCTTACAATTAAGCAAAGTATCATAACTAAACAGACAACAGACACAAATACAAATGAGTAAATATGTAGTCTTTTCTCCACCAGTAAAATGAAGCAGACACTGGATTTAAGTGTCTGTATTTTTTCAGCTTTACAATCTTCCCCTTGCTGCTTTGTTATAATTTGTCAGGTAGTATTCGATGTATTAGTCAAGATTCTCTCAATGTTTGTTCTGTGTATCAGGACAGAAATATGTATAATATCTACCATGTTGACCCACAGGGATTTCAGGGCATTGAATTTCTTTTGACTTCTTGTGCAAATGTAAAAGTTACACTCAGTCAAACTTGTATATATGTAAATACATGTGTGTGTGATACATTGCTTCAGTCATGTTAGGCTCTTTGCAACCCGATAGACTATAGCCCACCGGGCTTCTCTGTCCATGGGACTCTGCAGGCAAGAATGCTGGAGCAGGTTGCTATGCCCTCCTCCAGGGGATCTTCCCCACCCAGGAATCAAACTCGTGTCTCTTACATCTCCTGCATTGGGAGGCAGGTTCCTTACCACTAGTGCCACCCGGGAAGCCCCTTATGTGTAATAGCGGATAGTCTTTGTTTAAGTATATGGAGTCATTTGATAAAGCTAAATAAATATGCAGTTTTGTAACTATACTGGATAATAAAAAAATGTTGAAACTGTTACTCCTTACCTCAAAAATATCTTTGAGGGGACCAGTATTTTTTTTGTTTTTGAAGGCTGTGTCAGCCCTGAGTAAACCACTCTATTTACTTGGTCTTGTGGCTCAGAGGAAGCTGAGAACAAAAGCTAATATACATGAGACACCACATCACTAATGCCCCCATTTCTCAGATGAGGAAACTGAGTCTTAAAGCGAATTTAAGTCAAGTCTCACTGCTGATAGGTGGTCATTCATGTGTTGTGTCCAATTTTAAAGGGCGTAGTCTGACTGAAAAAAAAAAATTGAAAACTGTAGATAACTCTGTCTGATGCTGGAAAACGACCAGAATCTAAAAAGACACCGACACCTAGAAGTTTACGAGTCATCCAGGGTTTGGCACTGAGAAAAGTATGCATCTGAAACAGTTGATGAATTGCTCCAAATTTGACTTGATTACCTGCTTTTTGAAAGCCAAACTAAAGAGACTCTATCTGCTAAAAGCCAATGGCCATCCGCCTTTGAGGAGCAAATTTAGTGTATTCAGAACCAAGACTATTCCACTCGACTCACCTCAGCTCTTCAAAATCATCGTGTGAGCTATCATCTCAGTTTCCTGGAGGCTCTGGTGGTCAGACAGCCACTGTAAAATGGAAAGGATGCCACCCATGGGGTGATCAGACCAAACATTCTGTGTGCACAGAGATCCTTCTTTGCGGAGTATTTTGTCAAATTACCTCTTTCCTTTCCTTTGTTTGAGAAAGGTAACACAGAAACTGTTCCACAGAATTCATTTTCCCCTTAAAACTTATGAAGCTTTACCAACCAGAGGTGTTTGAAGGAAAGGTCATCCTGTGAAAGGAATAACTGTTCCCTTGGAAGATTCCCCCCACCCCAAAATTCTTTATTGTAGAAAAAGCTCATTGAGCACTAGTTTCTCTCCAAAGAAATTAAGCTTCTATAGCCTATGAATTCAAATGCAGTACAGGAGACTGACATTTTAAGATCCATTAGGTTATCAAGCCTGTCCTTCTGAGCCTACTTTAAATTCTCTCTGCAAGGTGATTAAAAGTAGCATTTAATAACAGGTCAATTGACAAGTAATTATTTAGCACCCACAGGGTATAGAGTTCTATTCAAAATGCTCAGATTTAAAAACTTAATGTTACATAATGGGAAGGGAGACAATAATATCTTTTTCTCTGAGCATTGGAACAATATTCAGTCCTACTTTCTCCCATATTTTGGGAAGATAGGTTGTCAGAAATTATGCAAAAAGTTAATAATAAGTTACTTTTTCAAGTGTTCTCTTCCTTGTAAAATTTTTTGCATTTTGTTGTAGAATCAAAACACTCCTTTTATGGAGTAACAAATAACCTTATGTTCCTATATTTCAAATGAGGAAACTGAGGCCCAGAATGATAACTTATACATTTCCTGGACAGAAATCTTCCATCCACCATACTCTACTAATATATCTTAATCTAGTTTGTTGTTACTGAAACTTCAGCATGCTGAAGTTCATAATATAAGATTAGCTTTCCTCTATTCTAAACTCCCTCAGTTTTCTGTATTTTCCAAGTAGTGATCATTGTACGTAAAATTTGGGCTTATGTAACAAAGCCCAGTATAAAGGACCAGAATTCCAGGGCAGAGGTCATTTTTAATGTTTGCTTATTATTGCTTATTATTATACTGTAAGAGTTTAATAAATATGATTTGAATGTTAAAAATATTTTTTTTTACTCCATGATTTTCTAATAAATGTGTGCTGTATTGCCAATCTCTTGATGCTCAGCACATTAAAGATGCTCAATAAACTTGTGTTCAACAATTGAATTAATGTTCAATGCATTTCCCACATATAACACTCTGGCAGCTCCAGCAGGAAAGGACATATGGCCCATTTATTTGTGATAAATGTTCACTATAGCTGTTGTTTTCTTGTTGTTTATTTACTTACATTAGTTTGAATCATGCAAAGTATCTTTGTTGCAGACAAAAACTATTATTAGTAAATGCAGTCAGTTTCATGTAGTTCATCAACTTAATGCTTTCACCACAAACTTAATTTACCTATTATGGTATATTTGACAATAAAATAGATAAGACATATGCTGTGCATTTGTGAAAACTCTAGGATTGCAAAGTGAAAAACTAGGGATGAGGAGGGGAACTCTAATGGACCAATAGATTCTGTTATTATATTGCCTTTAAAAGAGATCACTCTTAACACCATTAAATTTAGCTCTGAACTTGCTTATGATAAGACAAAAAAGAAAAGCATGATAGATTCAGGCTAACTTTGGTGACCAAGTTTAAATGCTTATGATTCATACCCTATAAAATGTTGTGATGCCTAAATTCTGTAGCCATAGATTTTCTTTTTTCATTGAGTTTTCTCCCAAAAGTCAGGACTTTGGTTCTACTCATAAACAAAATATTGAATAATTACTTAGATCTATTAATATTATTAAAACTATTTTATTGAGGAATAGATGAGCTGACTTAGCTTCACTGTCCATATGTATGACTTGCATATGTATGAAATTCTGTTTGACTCATAGGCTTCCTGCGTAGCTCATGCCCACAATGCAGGAGACCAGGGTTCAATTTCTGGGTCAGGAAGTTCCCCTGGAGAAGGAAATGGCAACCCACTCCAATATTCTTGCCTGGAGAATCCCATGGACAGAGGAGCCTGACAGGCTACAGTTCAAGGGATCACAAGAGCTGGACACGACCTAGTGCTCTTTCTTTCTTTCATGGCCTTGACTCAAACAGTTTGCTTAGCTAGAAAAAGCCTCTTAAGCTTCATGGCCCTGGGATCCTGAGCTACATTTTGGCTTGCTTCTCTCAGTATTCCCACAACTTTTGTTACACCTTCTAACTAACAGTTAAGCTGATTTATTTCTCTGAAGATGTTAACCCTCTAATTCCAACATTCTGTCGAGATTCAATTTATTTCTAAAATAAGATGCTAAAAGAATTGGGGTACTGTCTAATTTTTAGATTTTCTAAAACAAAATTCAAAGTTTGCCTTGAAATGGTTAAACATAAAGGAATCTCAAGAAAAAAAGGCAAAACAACAATGTGGGACTATATTCAGTTAAACAGTAGTTTTCCAAAATCATGTCCACTCAAAAATTTGTGAATGTGATCTTATTTGGAGACACTTTTTTGTTGATATAATCAAATGAAGATGAAGTCATACTGGATTAGGGTGGGCCTTAATGCAATGATGGCCATCCTCATAAAAAGAGGGATGTTCGGACACAGATCACAGAGAGGAAAGACAGCCGTGAGACGCCCAAGGCAGAGACTAGAATCAGACTTCCATAAACTGAGGAACATCAAGGACTGCCGTGACTACCACAAGCTGGAAGAGAACAGGAAGGAGTCTGTCTACCATAGAGAAGTGAGAGGAAGCTGTGCCTGACTGACACATGGGTTTCAGACTTCTGGCCTCCAGAAATGGGAGAGAATACATTTATTCATTTTTAGCCACCCAGCTTGTGATAATTTGTTGCAACAGCTTTAGGAAACTGATCCAAAGATAGAAATAAAAATTGTGCTTTCTTTCCTTTCCTTGCATGAGATGTCAAGGTGAAAAAACAATTCTCAAGAATTCCAGGCATTCTCAGTCTCCACCATGAGAAGAATCACTGAATCTTGGAAGGTGACAGACTTGCAAAAGTTTTGAGCTTGAGTTTAAAAGGTGGGTCATAGACATTGTTTCTTGGATAATAAGATCTTAAAATTGTGTAGCACTTTCTACTAATTTGACCCTCAAGGAACCCTTCCATGCAGATAAGGAAGCTAATCAAACTCTCAAGTGGAAGAAGAAGAAGCCTAGATTCAGGAGGATTAAATGATTTGCTTGAGTTGCTCAACAAATCAATAAAAAAGCCTAAATGGTAACTTAGATGTCCTCCTTTAAGTCTTTATTTTTTATGATTCAGCCATGAAGCTCCCAAATAGGTGTGACCAGCTTACTATTTTCTGACGTGACATTTGACCTTCTGCTTAACACTTGGGACCAGCAACCTTGCAGGCTGGGTTGTTTAACCAGGGAGACAGGAATTCCTGGGTCTATGGAAAGAAGGGAGATTCAACAGTCTGAAGTAACATATATCGAGTGCATGTGATAAAACATACTTGAGAGCACTGAAAAATGTATGTGCTTTGGGAATTAGATCCCTATGACAGGCAAAGGGCATTGGAGAAAATGAGAATTTAAAAGAAATGAAAGCATAGAGTCCACAAGTTGCTGAAAGTGCTCTAGGGAATATGATTTATGGCCAGAAACATAAAAGGCCCATAACCAACAACAGAATACGAAACAGTGGTTCCCAACTGCCAGGCCACAAAAAAGTGCCAGACTAAATGCCAGAGGCTCCTCTGAGGAATTTATTAAAGACAGTGAGGCCAGAATTCCTGTCCAGGGAATTCTTCAGCCCCTTGGGAGATTCTGATGCCCAGGCAAGTTTTTTCATTCTCGGTTCAGGAGAGGTATAAGGTTATGGTTTTGCAGTGTTGCTCACAAGTCAAATTCTTCCTGCCCTCATTTATCCCCATCTGTAACTGCCAATATCCCCATCAGTCAGGGACTGGGGGATGTCAGATACATAATAGGCAATGAAGGGGAAACTGAGGCTTCAGTTCTATGCCTCTCACATCAGCTACAGAGGCAAAACTTCCTAAGGTTTTTTTTTTTTTTTTTTTTTTTTGGTACACTGTTTTTATAAAATATTTATCTCTTTTTCACTAGATGATAGAGCCTATAAGAGGATACCCATTGTTTTATCTGAAATCAAACAGTCAATTGGCAAAATTTTAAAGTAGATAATATTTAAAATTTGTCAATGACCTCTTTTAGGATGGTTCATTCATCAAAACCCTCTTTCAACCTGTTGTGGAATATCCAATAGGCAGGCAAAGAAAGTTCAGAGGACAAATTGTAATAGGACTGAATAGTTCATTCCAAAGAGAAAACAATACTGTTGGCTTTTAGAATTTACTAGATTTATTCAATGGTTATATTGTTCATTCTGAATTATATATGAGAGAGTTGCCATACTATTTTCCGTTTTCATGGCTTCTAAGCATCCTAATTACACCTCTTCTTAACTTTTTGTCAATTACCAATTATCACATCTTGTGGATCTCTCTGTTTAAAACTACTATGTGTTCAAAATATTTTCACTCATTCCAAAATGAAAATTGCCTTGAATAGGATTTGATAAACTAATTCACCTGGAAGAAATGCCTCAGACTATCTCTGACAGGGATGTGTACTGTATGGTACTTTCTTCTCTGCAGCCCCAGAATTTTAAGCATAAATTGTAAGTCCATAGTGCATTTATTTTGAGACCATGTTGCTTTCCAGCTTCTCCTCAAATTATATTCAAAGGCAGCTGTCCATGTTAGCTATTCTTGAAGCCATTTCTGAATGCTACAGCAAACAAACAAAATAACACAAGTGTTGGTCTCATTTTTTCTTCAGTTTTTAGTCTTTCTTTCTGCTAATGAGCTAGCTTAGACTGTGTGTTGGTTTATTAAATGCTTAAATCACTGCAGTTAAAGCTATTGACTACATTTTAAATTATTAGCCACCTTCAATATTGCATTTCCAATGATTTAAACTGATTTTACAAGAGTTCAAATAATGATGTAGGGACTTGAAAATCTGAGAAAGCCTCAGTGCTTTGATATTCTTCAGAACTTGAGGTCTACAGAACCTATCTCTCTTGTAATTTTTGTGGTACTCACAATCTCACTGGAAATCAGAATCATTTATCTTGTAGATTTTCCTCGCATTTGACTGCTGTTTCCTATTCCAACAAGAAAACAAAGAACAGAAGATTTAACTTAGAGTTAAATTCAAAAAGTGCTTGGTGTGGGATTAGATAGATTTGCAAAAAAAATTTCACTTCTTTTCCTTCTTTTAATCACACACACACACACACACACACACACACCACACACACACACACAGAGCAATATGGCTTTACAATCAGGGAAGAAGGCAGTTAACTTCTAACTGTTGCATGGATTGAAAATCACCATAAATATTAATAAGAGAATAAATTTGGATCCTGGATCTTTAAGTTTTGGAATCTATCCAAGATAGAGTTAGCAACAGAACATAGGCAATACTCTAATGATGGCTAATTAGCCCCTGCATCAGAATTCCAGTTCCCATAGGATGCCTCTAATGATAATTTTCCTCTACCATTACCTGCACAGGGTTGTATAACTTGAAGGGCTCAATGTGATGAAACTGGCTCTTTCCAGACTCCCTAACTTTATTATTATCAATGGGTTTTTATATAAAAACAATGACGCACCTTTTCCTGACTCAAACTTAAAAGAATATAACAAGGTGTTTCAGGTGTACATACATATGCTCCCCCTAAGATACACATAATTGGAAATAGTAAACAAGTTCTTTAAGAAATAGTTTTCTATAAATATGACTAGATTGCATAACAAGAATGGAAGACAGGCATAACTTTTGCCCAGTATATATAACGGCATTTGCATCCTTAGATTTGGGCAGGCCAACCTGGTTAACCAGAGACCCTATAATTTACAGTAGTTGTCTTTAATGAGGCCACTGAGAGACATGGGAAAGTAGACAGAAAGCAGGGGGAGTGAAAGTGGCTCTATGATAGAAAACAGAGGCTTCTAAATGCAGTTTCGGAAGACAGAGAAGGGTATAGTAAAAAGTAGCATAACAGCCATGTCTATAGAAACAGTCTTTACTTCTAAGCTTTCATTAAATCAAATACTAAGTGGCAATTACTGAAATACAATAGGCACATTCAGACTCGTGACAACTCTCAACCACTCTGGGCTTTATAAACCATTTGTCCCAGTTCACATGATGTCCCCATCACATGAGGTGACTGTTTTACCACAGTCTTCAATGCCATGTGGAACAATCTAGAGTTCTTGAATGGCTCAATTATTTGGAGGTAATTCAAGACATCTCTATTGAGGCATCCAGTATTCAACCTGCATTTAAATAAGACTCTAGGGTCCTGAAAAGCATGAATGTATGCAATAGACAAGTTATCATTTGTTTCGGAGGGAGTAGGGCTTTACTTCCTGACTTAGAATTGTTCAATTGTGGGCACACCCACAGGATAATACGCACAATGAAAATCTGATGCTATAAATATTTATTACACAACGAGGTTCAGAGAGGCTTGCACTAAGGAGCTGAAAAATATGCAAACAGAATCAACTGACAGCATTTTGTCAGTTGATCTGGATCTATATTGTTCAATGTAGAGTTACTTCCAGCAATTCTTAAAAATGTTTCACATTCGTCTGGGGTTGATAAGCAATGACACTGTATTTCACCAATTTGGAAACTGAGGCTTGGACATGAAGCTGACTTATTTCATAGTTAACCCTAAATTGATGGTGTTTCCTAGAGGTTAGAAAAAGAAAGTAGCCATAAACTGGAGTGGAAACGTCCCTCACCAGGTGACAATCAACGTGATATTTCTGCTCTTTGACCCTTTTACTCAAACTTGTTCTCTGTGCAGTCCTTAGAAACTGGAGATATCAGGCACACTAGACAACAATTCAGAGACTCAGGAAGACTCACCTCATGAGAGGGTCTTTCAGTGTATATGTGTGTATAGGTACACTCATATGTATATGTATATATATAGTCTGTATATGGACAGACTGGCCGTTTTAAATGGCATGATCTTAGTCATGGTCTCTTCTGTAAACAACCACATTTTACCCACAATGTTTTTCATATTGATATTGTCAGGGTGATAATATCAAATCAGAATAAACTCTTCACATATCCTGGAAGAATTGCAGGTGAGATACAGAAAAATATTTCTAATGGCCAGGGCAATAGCAGGTCTCACGATATCCATGTATACCATGGTTGGGAGTGGAGGAAGCTGAACTTGGGGGATTAAAGTTAAAATCATTTCTAGTTGGTCCTAAGTAGTGATTGAGGCTGATCTACCAATCTTTAGGGCTTGAAATGCTGCAACACATTCTACACACGCCCCTTCTGTTCCCCGCAAAACTGGCTGATGATCCGTTGTGAATTCTTTTCTCATCAGGGCTACCCTTTGTGATAATGGTCAACAACTATTAGCCTACATGAAATTACTTTTGAGCTTTGAACAGAGTTATGGAGAAAGGAAGCTGGACAAGGCTCTGTAATCTAGTTAAGATTTTGCGTATTGCGACTAAGACTCCGCACACTCAAACATCAATCAGTTAAGTTCAGTCGCTCAGTCGTGTCTGACTCTTTGTGACCCCATGAACTGCAGCATGCCAGGCCTCCCTGTCCATCACCAACTCCCGGAGTTCACTCAGACTCACATCCATCGAGTCAGTGATGCCATCCAGCCATCTCATCCTCTGTCATCCCCTTCTCCTCCTGCCCCCAATCCCTCCCAGCATCAGAGTCTTTTCAAATGAGTCAAGTCTTCGCATGAGGTGGCCAAAGTATTGGAGTTGCAGCTTTAGCATCATTCCTTCCAAAGAACACCCAGGGCTGATCTCCTTCAGAATGGACTGGTTGGATCTCCTTGGAGTCCAAAGGACTCTCACGAGTCTTCTCCAACACCACAGTTCAAAAGCATCAATCCTTCTGCACTCAGCCTTCTTTACAGTCCAACTCTCACATTCATACATGACCACAGGAAAAACCATAGCCTTGACTAGACAGACCTTTGTCGGCAAAGTTATGTTTCTGCTTTTGAATATGCTACCTATGTTGGTCATAACTTTTCTTCCAAGGAGTAAGCGTCTTTTAATTTCATGGCTGCAGTCACCATCTCCAGTGATTTTGGAGCCCCCCAAAATAAAGTCTGACACTGTTTCCACTGTTTCCCCTTCTATTGCCCATGAAGTGATGGGACCAGATGCCATGGATGCCATTTTCTGAATGTTGAGCTTTTAGCCAACTTTTTCACTCTCTTCTTTCACTTTCACCAAGAGGCTTTTTAGTTCCTTTTCACTTTCTGCCATAAGGGTGGTGTCATCTGCATATCTGAAGTTATTGATATTTCTCCTGGCAATCTTGATTCCAGCTTGTATTTCTTTCAGTCCAGCGTTTCTCAAGATGTACTCTGCATATAAGTTAAATAAGCAGGGTGACGATATACAGCCTTGACGTACTCCTTTTCCTATTTGGAACCAGTCTATTCCATTTCTAGTCTATTCCGTTCTAACTGTTGCTTCCTGACCTGCATACAGATTTCCCAAGAGGCAGGTCAGGTGGTCTGGTATTCCCATCTCTTTCAGAGTTTTCCACAGTTTATTGTGATCCACACAGTCAAAGGCTTTGGCATAGTCAATAAAGCAGAAATAGATGTTTTTCTGGAACTCTCTTGCTTTTTCGATGATACAGCGGATGTTGGCAATTTGATCTCTGGTTCCTCTGCCTTTTCTAAAACTAGCTTGAACATCAGGAAGTTCATGGGGGGAAAATAGTTCCTGGAAGACAGATGGATTTTTCCATCCTTCCACTAATCCCAGATCCAGGGCCCATGTTCTTTCCTTTCATATGGAGTCTAGCTTATCTTCAGTCCAGTTCAGTATAACTTAGCCCATCAAGTCTCTTCAGAAGTGTTACCTATGTGCTCACGCTCAGTCACCTTGCTGTGTCTGACTCTGTGATCCCATGGAGTGTAACCTGTCTGGCTTCTCTGTCCATGGGATTCTCCTGGCAAGAGTGCTGGAGTGGGCAGCTATCCCTCCTCTGGGGGCTCTTTCTGACCCTGGCATCCAATTCATGTCTCCTGTTTCTCCTGCACTGGCAGGCTCATTCCTTACCATTGAGCCACCTGGGAGGCCTTCTATGTTAGTGCTTTATAAATCCTCGGGATTTGGGAAAGTCAGTGAGGACAGATATGAGAGCATTTAAAAAGATATTAACAAAGCCCTTGGGAAACTTATAAAAACAAAGCTGCTACTGTAAGTTGCTTCAGTCATGTCCGAATCTGTGTGACCCCATAGATGGCAGCCCACCAGGCTTCCCCGTCCCTGGGATTCTCCAGGCAAGAACACTGGAGTGGGTTGCCATCTCCTTCTCCAATGCATGAAAGTAAAAAGTGAAAGGAAGGTCGCTCAGTCGTGTCTGACTCTGCGACCCCATGGACCGCAGCCTACCAGGCTCCTCTGTCCATGGGATTTCCCAGGCAAGAGTACTGGAGTGGGGTGCCTTCGCCTTCTCTGATTAAAAAAATAAGAATCAAATAAAACAATATTAATTATCAATTGGCATGCATATCTGTGTGCATGCTTACACACACACACACACACACAGAGCAATCTTTTTGACGATCAGATGAATATGTTACAGAATCCTATAGATGAGCCCATTTCTAACTCTGGGTGAGTCCAGAGACTGGAGCTCTCTCTTTTCAGAGCTTCCCCCAGCACCTCGTATAATCACATCAAAAGTCAGGCTACTTTTTCTCCCTGAGGCTCAGCTATTAATGTTAAACCATGTTCCTGATCTTAGGATTCTTACCTTGTTTCTTTTTTAGTCTTACTCTACACAGTAATCATCTGGCTTAGACATAATCATGTGAGAAGCTTTCAAAAACTTTATTATTACAAAATGTTTCAAGAACATACAAAATCTAGAGAAGAGTGATGTCAACTCCCTCATTCCTCCCAACATTTTGCTTCAATACATTTCAGTTCATGGTCAAATTTTTTTCACTTCCTAATCCCCTAAATTCATTTGAAGTAAGTATCAGACTTTTTATCACTTCATCCAAAAATATTTTCCAGTACATATTTTAGAAAAAATATTTGGAGGTATAATTACATACTGTCATCACACTTCAACATAACATTAATTCCTTGATAGAACATAATATTCTGCCAATTTTAAAATAAATTATTTCATAAACTATAATTTCAAAGCTTGTTTGATGTTATCAGAACTAGAATATGGTTATGGATCTCACTTGGTAGTTCATATGGTGATGGACAGGGAGGCCTGGCGTGCTGCAATTCATGGGGTCACAAAGAGTCAGACATGACTGAGCGACTGAACTAAACTGATATATTTCTTAAGTGTCAAACCAGTCAATCCTAAAGGAAATCAGTCTTGAATATTCATTGGAACGACTGATGTTGAAGCTGAAGCTCCAATACTTTGGTCACCTGATGTGAAGATCTGACTCATTGGAAAAGACCCTGATGCTGGGAAAGACCCTGATGCTGGGAAAGACCCTGATGCTGGGAAAGATTGAAGCAGGAGGAGAAGGGGATGGCAAAGGATGAGATGGTTGGATGGCATCATCGATTCAACGGACATGAGTTTGAGTAAACTCTGAGAAATGGTGAAGGACAGGGAAGCCTGCTGTGCTGCAGTCCATGGGATCACAATGAATCAGATGTGACTAAGCAACTGAACCACAACAAGTGTCTTTTAAAATACCCCTTCCCACCCCTCTTCTCTTTTTCTTTCTCTCCTTCTGTCTCTGCTTCTGTCTCTCTTTTGACCTTACTAATTATTCCTTGAAGAAATGGGTGGTTTCTCCTTTTTCTCACCATCTGGACTTCTCTCATTATCTTCCCGAGGTGTTATTTTACACTCACTCTACTCTGTTTCTTGTATTTTCTGAAAATGAGTCTAAGGACTCCCTCAATTTTAGGTTTGGGCTTCTTGAAAAGCAGAAGTCATACCATATTTGGTAGTCTCTGTTACTGTGATGTTAGCAGTGATTAATGATTATTACTGCAATTCATTATGCCATAAGGAGTTACAAAATAACGATATTCTAATTCTAACATTCTTATGTTAACATTCCCATGATATTCTAGTTTTAACATTCCTGGATTATGTATTTTAAAAGAATCTCCTCCATCCAACTCCAAATACCATTGCATTGTGAGTTAGAGGTCTAACATAATGAATTTTGGGGTGGGGGGTTGGAGGAGGACAATTCAATTCATAGCATATGGTTACATAACTAAATTGTAAAGTCATTTGGAATAAATTGTCTGTAATGCCACCAACTGAAATAAAGACATATATTGTTTAATTTTACTTTAGATTTCTAGGAAATGTTAATTTTGTTTTGTAATTATGAAAAAATTTTTATGAATCCAAACTGAATTACATAAAACTAGATATCATGACAGAAGATTATTTCTGATCCGGTGCCTCTTCACTCTTTCTTCCCTCCCATGTACAGAACATTAAAAAAATGTATTGCTTATTCTTTTAGATAGCATATTTAAGAGACATATTCTTAGGAACTAATTTCAGCTACCAAATTAGAATAATAATAATTCTAGCAAGTTAGAATCCCAGAGGGAGGCCAGATGACTCTGATGCACATATCTGATTACAAATCCTACATACTCTTCTTCAATGATGTCATTTATTCCACGCTTTGTGTTATAATTTAAAAGCCAGTGACTCAAAAATCTATTTCTAATCTTCAGTCTCTTTTGGATAATGGGTTGTTGAAAAAAACAGATAACATAATGTCATCCTATCTTAATATATTCAAAGTAATCTTATTTGTTAAGTATATCCGAGTATCTATATTTACACATTCTTAGAGGTCCATAATTCTTTTTCTTACTCCATATCAATCCTGACATTTCTTCAAAGTTGTTCCTCAAAGTCAGTCTTGATCTTTACTAACATAACCTTTGTCAGGACCAGGTTTCTTCACTTGGCACTATTGGCATTTTTGAGTAGATAATTCTGTGTCACAAGGAGCTTTCTTGTACTTTGCAGATTTTCTAGCAGGATCTTTGTTATCTTCTCTCTTAGGTGTATCAGCCTCTTAGGTGTGAAAGCAAAAATATATCCAGACATTACCAGGTGTCCCGTGTGTGTGTGTGTGTGTGTGTGTGTGTGTGTGTGTAGGTGAACTGTGTGGGGTAACGTGGAGGGCAGATGGAGAGTCTCTTGTCTGAAGCATCATCACTTCACTCTTAGACTACGACAAACCCTTAGGCCTGGTCTACCTACTTCTAAAATCACTGGTCTTCCACATTGCTGTATATTACAAAATGCATCCTTCTTAACCCCCAAATTTGTTTTTTCTATGGGATATAGGCAAATACCACAGTGGGTTCTACACTGTTCTTGACTAAGAGTCCTTTCCACCGTCATCTTCTGCCACTCACTCCTTACCCTGCCTAGTTCCATCCCTTTCTGTCATGGCAGCTGCTCATCCCGCCTCTCCAAATCTTCCATTTATTTCTTTTCAATTTATGCACATACTTTTTCTTCAGCTATATACCACTTGCTTTTTCAGGATGGAAAACCGCTAACCCTCTTTCTGTAATCTTTATTTCATTCTTATTGCTCTTTGGTTGCACAGTGATGCATGTTGCAGCTTAATTCCTCAACCAGGGATTGAACCCTCACCCCTTGCATTAGGAACATGGAGTCTTAACCACGAGATCACCAAGGCGGTCTCTCTAATCATTCTTTAAGCTGGTTTTCAAAATTTGTTTAGTGAATGAGGCTTTTCCCTTTGCCCTCATCTCAAGTACAATACCAAAAAGATCATATTGTAACTATACTCTCTCTCACTCCTTTTCCACGTAGCTCCCAAGGGTGGCTGGATTTATTCACAATGCTTACATAGTACCCCAAAGAGGCACCTACTTGTACCTTCACCCTTCTAGAATAGTCCATGTCAGTAGAAGTAGGGGAAAAAAATGAGTGGTAAAGTCATTCCTTTGAGATCTGCAGCCTGCTGGATTTAAAGGGTAATTGACTGACTGCATGTGATCCAGAAAACATGTCACTCAAAATACTTCTTTCAGAGTTACTCTTAACTTTTAAAAGCATTTTATCACTGCTAGAATTTGAAATAAAAGTTAGTAGTCCTTAACAGAAGAAAATGGCACCCAAGGTATTTCTAGAACTGATTGCAGAGTGTGCCTGTGGTGCCAGCAAAGGTCTGTTCCTTTTGACAGCACAGCCTCTGATCTGTAGCACTGAACTTCATTACTCACCTGTGCCTTTCAGGGGTGGCTGCTGTCTACTGGTCCATGCATGCCCTTTCAAGGATTCTCAAAAGAGAATCAGAGTGATATTGAGATGCTGGCAATGTTAGCCTGTCTGGAGAGAAAGTTATACTTGATATGATGGAGAGGATCTGACCAGAAAGACACAGGGAGGTGGGAAAAATAAGCTCTATTTGAGTCCCTCACTAAGTTGCATACAGAAAAAGAGCACTTGCAAAAGTTAGAAACAAAACTAAATGAAATAGGGATTGACCATTTTTAAGAGCTATCTTTCTTTATGAAAGTTTATTCTTAATTTTAGCCTTTGCTAGTCTAGTATGATAGTTATATAAGCTTCCCACTTTCTAGATCAAGTGGGAAGAAAAGGAAAGAAAAGTGAACATTAACTGAATGTGCTTCACATGTGAACAATAACGTAACAGAGGAGAACAAACTTGACTCCATGCTGAATCTACTCCTTGAGCTCTAAGCTTTTACTCTCTTTCCTGTGTTTGGTCACTCTTGCTCTGCACCTTTGTAAAAGCATGTTGTTTTTACATGACAGCCCATTCTCAAGGCTCTGGTCTGTAAAGGCATACACTTTCCCATTCAAAATCCCATGGACGGAGGAGCCTGTAGGCTGTAGTCCATGGAGTCGCTAAGAGTCGGACACGACTAAGCGACTTCCCTTTCACTTTTCACTTTCATGCATTGGAGAAGGACATGGGAACCCACTCCAGGGTTCTTGCCTGGAGAATCCCAGGGACTGGGGAGCCTGGTGGGCTGCCCTCTATGGGATCACACAGAGTTGGACACGACTGAAACGACTTAGCAGCAGCAGTAGCGATAAAAAGATGCAGAACAGAAAATAACAATTGCCTTGTTGGAAGTTTATAAGAATATTGTGACCAGACCTACATGGAGAGTTACAAGAATAAAGGATTCTTGCACCAAGAAGTTTTCAACAACTGGCTTCTTAGTATAAAAGAAGCCTGAATTCTAACCTAGGTAAGATGGTTCTTTGGGACACTAATTCACCATCTTGTACTTCTGCTGGCTCTTCAAATAGAAATCAATATTCCTTGCTCCAGCACCTCATCTCTTGATTTATTGGCCTGCTGTAAAGCAAGCAGTGTGAGCTTGGGCTTGGTAACAATAATGCTGTGAAGAATGTAATATCTGTTACTTGGAAACTGAGGCTCTGTGAGATTAGTGCTGTCCTTATGGACACAAAACTGGTATGCCTTGATGTATAATTCAAATATGATTCTTTCTGTCTCTAAAGTCTATACACATTTAGTTACCTCTTAATTAGATACTTCCCTTTTATCACTTTTGAGGCTTAAGTGCAATTCTTTATCCTACTGCACTGGGGTTGAGTACAGAGACTTGTGTTCACTATGTCATAACGCCATATTGGTAGAAAAATGCCCTTCAGTTGGTTGACTTTGTTCTTCACATCTGACTAAGGATGAACGAAGCAGGTGAGGGTGATCAAAAGCAAAAACAAACACAAACGAACAAACAAAAAAACCCCTAGTACTTGTCAACAATTAGGGAATGGTTAGAACTAAGAAACTCATGTTCAAATGCAACTATCCAAAGAATGGTTCAGTCTAAAAGTAGATTATGTTCATCAGGAATGGAGTTTGTTTTACACGATGGTATTTTTAAATTCTTGCTCATGAGGAGAAGCAGAAGAACATTTATATTAAGGACAGAATGCAATCCTTGCAAATTCTTTCCTGTTTCTGCTAGTAAGACAAGGCAATGCACAGCTGATATTGTTTGTAAGAGCAAGAAACCTAAAATCAATCTTGGAGAGAAAGTCTTGACATCGAGGCTTGAGAAAGTGAATTTAATCATTTTGTACAGAGTATTTTCACCCTTTGTGTCTAAAGAGAAAGTGGATGAAAAGAGATAGGACCAAGGGGGAAAATGTACAATGAAGGGGGCTAAAGATCACACTTTTTTGGTTCATTTTTAATTTTTCCAGAAGCCTCATAAAAATGAATTCTAGAGTATCACTAAAATTCACCAAAGTGATGTGAAGATTTTAGATGTGGCCACCTCCTCATCTCTACTGCTCTCTGCACTGTGAATGTAGTCCAAAAGACTAACCACTTCTGTTGGAAGTATATTGGATAACTCACCAAGGAGAAACAGATTAAGAGTCAATCAACAACTGTTCAGATTTATTTGTAAGTAGCCATTGATTCCAGAGAAGGCAATGGCACCCCACTCCAGTACTCTTGCCTGGAAAATCCCATAGACAGAGGAGCCTGGTGGGCTGCAGTCCACGGGGTCGCTAAGAGTCAGACACGGCTGAGCCAGTTCCCTTTCACTTTTCACTTTCATGCATTGGAGAAGGCAATGGTAACCACTCCAGTGTTCCTGCCTGAAGAGTCCCAGGGACAGGGGAGCCTGGTGGGCTGCCTTCTCTGGGGTTGCACAGAGTTGGACACGACTGAAGTGACTTAGCAGCAGCAGCAGCAGCAGCAGCCATTGATTCAAGATCTTCTCTTGATACTACCCTTAGAGATTTATCTATAAGTTAAGTTAAGTCACTCAGTCGTGTCCGACTCTTTGCAACCCCACGGACTGTAGCCCACCAGGCTCCTCCGCCCATGGGATTCTCCAGGCAAGAATACTGGAGTGGGTTGCCATTGCCTTCTCCAGGGGATCTTCCCGACCCAGGGATCGAACCCAGGTCTCCCATATTAAAGGCAGACACTTTAACCTCTGAGCCACCAGGGAAGCTATGCTGATTCACAAAAACATCCTGTGAAGGTAGAAAACTGGTATAATTACCTCCATTTTATAAAAGCAGAAACAGAGCCTTCAAAACAAATCAACATTTCCAGATATACATAGCAACAAAGGAGAAGAACCCAAGTCCAGAGCACTTTTGGTTTGGACAATGTGATTTTACACAGTCAAGAAACAGTGTTTCTCTTGGGTCTGGGCCTTCCTTCCTGATGATGCCTGTTATTGCATGACTTTTGCAACACATCAGCATAGGCAGATGACCGTAAGAAATGTGCAGCGTATTTACCAAGAAATAGTTCCTTGCTAAATTACATTTGGGAAAACAAGAGATTAATCTAAGAAATAGTAACAATTGTACTATAACTAAGGATCACTGGTAATAATAAATAAGAATTAAGAGCTCTGGGTAGCATTTTAAACATACAATAGCTAATTAACTAAAACTATGCAATTTACAAACGTGTCTATTGAAAACTTGAAACTGCGAGTAGATACATCCATTTACCACATGTAGTAGCTATTACATCATAAGAATACTTTCAGTCATCTGCTAATATTTTAAGACTTTCATTATAGTTAAATAATATGCATAAGACAAAATTTTTCTTCTTTTAAAGTGACAAGAAAAGACATGCAGGTTTGATGAATGTTACTTTTTGACACTTGCAAACTAAAACTGATGGGATATAAAATGCTTATAAAATTCAAGCAGTTAAGGAGTTTCCTCCAGTAACTGGCACTCTTTCCCAGTGTTGAAAGGTGTTTAGTTTTAGTAATCTCAACAGACAGACAGATAGTGGACACACACACACACATCATATATTTATTCTCTGGAAAAAAGAAATCAAGTAACGTCTCTGCCTTCTACATAGTTAAGAGTTACTATGATGAAAGATGTTCATAGTGTGGTGTTTGTGTGTGTAGTTTCAATTGCTTGTTGTCATTGCATTTTCAGCATTTGAAAATAAGGATTTAGCCTAGCTTCTCTTTATGCCTGCAGCTCCTAACTTGTGCCGACTCACAGTTTATATTCATTAAATGTGTGATATTTGTTTGACTAGTTCTCAATCTGGCAGTTATTATAGTTGATGATGCCATTCCGGACCTCTCAAAAACTGATGCGAATGCAGAAAGAGCTGATGGCAGTGGTGGGAATGTACAGGGAGATTATGTACATAAAGAAAAAGCCTCTTTTATCTACCCTAACTTAGCCATTTCCAACTCTTTATTCTTTGGGGTAAATATTGATTTATTGAGCTTAGAGTATGTAGAAAGGCCCTGAGTGAAGGGTGCTACATATGTCTTGTCATTTAAACCTCAAAATAGCCTTGTCTGGAAGCTATAATATCCTGGTTTTATGGGTAAAGACACTTATATTCAAAGGGGCTTAGCAATTTGTCCAAGGTCAAAATCACTTAATTTAGGAAAAAAAAAAAAATGACAGCAAGAGAAAATTACGATTGCATGGCCAGCCCATAGTTCTCTTTCCAGTCCATCAATTCCGCCTCTGTATGCTAGCATAACGCTTCCAGGCTACAGTTCTGAAAGGAGAGGTCAAAGGAAGAGGAGCCCATAATAAAGCAACCTGAGCCTTTAAAATTCACTCTGACTTATGCTGACAGTTCTCTCTGATCATATGCTGCTCTGCTACCTAGTTAACTTCTGGGGTTCCTGTTACCCTCTCCTCCTTGATTCCTGAGCTTGTTTTCCTGTGATGTCCTCTGATACCTTCCAAACGAGTATCCGTGCCCCAGACCTCTACCTATTGCCCCAACTCCAATCCATTCTCACAACTTTATGTTCCGAACATTGATCTAACATTGATTGATGCACCAGTTATAATGAAATCAGCCTTTGCAACTCAAGAGAAAGTCTCAGAGACCTTTTCCTTCAAAACGAAGGACTTGAAGCTAGAGGTGAATCTCAACATCTAGGGCATCCAAATCCTTGTTCAGAGAAGGAAATGGCTCCAGTATCCACTCCAGTATTCTTGCCTGGAGCATCCCATGGAGAAGCCTGGTGGGCTACAGTCTGAGGGGTTGCAAAGAGTCTGACATGACTGCGCAATTAACACACACACATCCTTGTTCTTGTTTTTGTGTCACTTTGAGGAAAGTCATTCTCCCATTTTCCACTCTCTGCTTTCCCTAACATTTCACATGCAATCACTGTGGGTCACTCCAGCTTTTCTCTCTCTCTCTCTTTTTTTTTTTTTTTTTTTGAGTTCTCCTTCCTTTTCCTGCACTAGTTAACAACAGTTTAAATTAAGGGTGCTCAACCTCCAGGCCACACATCGGTGTTGGTCCATGACCTGTTAGGAACTGGGCCGCACAGCAGGACAGAAGTGGCCGGCAAGTGAACGAAGCTTCATTTGTGTTTATGGTCGCTCCCCATCAATGGCATTACCTCCTGAACTCTCTGCCTCCTGTCAGATAAGTAGGGGCATTAAATTGTCATGAGAGCTTGAATCCTACTGTGTTTGAATCATCCCGAAACCATCTCCCCCCACCCTAACAGGTCAGTGGAAAAATTGTCTTCCACAAAAGGAGTCCCTGGTGCCAAAAAGCTGGGGCCTACTGTTTTAAAGTATCCAGTTTGACAGCAAATCCCACAGGTCCAGGGGACTGTTTAACAATGTAAGCTCATCCCCAGAAGGGATTCTGTTGGAGCACAACTCTGCACAAGCAGTAAGAACAGTGGGTGTTGGAGGTGGTCATCAAAGAAACAACAACAAACACTGGTTTTGTGACTCACTAGCTGCCTCGTAATTTGCTGAGTCCTCTGTATGCATTCTCTCTTTTAAGCTGCACAGTAATTTCCAGATAGACAGCGCCTCTGCTTTTAAAATGTGGACAATTGTAGCCGAAAAATCTTAATTGCCCAAGATCACGTGGCACAGTCAGAATTCAAATCTGTGTTTGCTTAAACATCTAGCTACTAGCTACTGTCAGCCACTTCCTCCCTTTAGTATCTCTCTCTACCACTCATACTTTGTCTTATTTTATTGGAGGAAAGAAGAATTTGTTCATTTCTAATAACATGTTCAAGACCACACAGCTAGCACATAATAGGGCCAAGATATCACCTTGCCTGCTTGAGTCTTTTTATGACACCAGGTGAAAACATTCTTAAAGGGAGGATGCATAAAAGTATGACCATCTTTATAAATTTGAGATATGTTTCAATAAAAAATCATAAATTCACTGAGAATATCCAGCCTTAGTTCAAAGAAACCACGTTTATCTCTCCCTAGAGCCACCTGACTGGCAACCTGAGTCATCTTAGTGAGCCGGGGGACTCAGTCATTTCAATGCCTGTTGCCCTGGATGAGTGTCTTTTACAGTCTAGCTGAGTGCTCAAGTCAGAACCCTGACAGACCTGTTAATAGGCAACGCTTCTTGGGGGAAGCCAACAGGAGGTGTGTGAAAGATTGCAGAACTCCCAGGGCTTTAAATTGTCTGTCTGTCACAGTGAGTCAGCATCTCCCAGGAAGAGAATGTACAAGCCCTAAGGAGGAGATTTCTGAGTCTCACCCTGCAAATGACATTACAGACACAGCTTTTAAAGATCAATACTGTTCTTGTATTTCCACTTGGTCTTTGTTCCTAGGACCTCCAGAAAATATTTTGCCCCAGCATATAGCATACCTGGAAAAATATATAACTGCCTCTGGATATATCCTTTAATATCATGCAGCTACAGTCCATTCCAAACTCCCTAACTATCCCTTTCCCCATCCTCCCCCACAGCAGCCATAAGTTTGTTGTACCATATTTTAAACGGATAACCAACAAGAACCTACTATATAACACTTAGAACTCAGCTCAGTGTTACATGGCAGGGAAAGGGAGTTTGGGAAAGAATGGATACATGTATTTGTACGGCTGAGTCCCTTCACTATTTATTGGAAACTATCACAAAATTGTTAACTGGCTATACTCCAATATAAAATAAAAAGTTAAAAAAGAATTGTCAAGTGGCCACTCAGTGAGAGTCTGGGGGAATTTGTAGGGAGCTAGCTGCTTTCAGAGAACAATAGGAACATAAAAAAGTTTCCCACTGAAACCAAAGGCAGTTGATCCTAGGACTGGATTTGATTTAAAAGCAAAACATAACACTTGACTCATTTCCACAGTAAGAACTTTTCATTTTCTCATGATGCTTAAGTAAAGCATAATAAAGTTTAAAAAGCAGTGGAGGATCTTAAATTCAGTAAAAGACCAGTAAGGCTCTTTAAACATTTTAAAACCTTGAGCAGGGTACTTATTCTCTCATACTCTCAGTTTCTCTATCTGCCGAAATGAAAAACAGAAGCAAAACACTGTTTTCTTTTGAGTTTAATGAATTGTACTCCAAGGCACGTTGTGTTTTTTGGTATTTGAAACGCTCAGCTCAGGTCTGGACAATCTTGTGTTGCTATAGTCACTGCAGTTACAGTGGCGCTTGCATAGCTTCTGATAGAACCCCAGGTCAATCACTTGTTGGATGAATGACCCTGGATTAGGTACTAAAGCTCTCAGTGTCTCCATTTTTTCATTTGTAGTATGAGGATAACAATAGTAACCATCCCTAAGTGTTGCTTAAAGATTAAGTCAATTAATATGTATAAAGTACTCAGAATAGTTTCTGGAAAAACTCCATGCATACATGTTTCTTAAACAAATGTGAGTTTTTACCCAATGTCTGGGAAAGAACCTAGAGTCCATGCTCCACTGAGCTTAGCTAATTGCTTGGAAGTTTTCCTGAAACAAGGGTCCTCTAACACGTAACCCATTTGACTCATTCTTATTACCTGCCTGATGTTTGCTGCCTGCAGGCATTTGCCTCTGCGGCTCCGGTTTGAACTGTTAAACTTCCAATGTCACTGCATTTTAACGAAAGGAAGTGTATCAGATTGACTCACCTGAGAAAAAATGAGGCTCTTATATTTTCATAGACTGTCTCTAGAGTCCGTGCGGAGCTCCACAGCCCTACCTGTGCACCCGAGACACGAGCAGTAGAGTCAGTCCTGCTCTCGTCTGTCTTGGTTTTCATTGAATGTTGGAGTCTAGACCATTAGCACCTAGCCAGCTGCCAGGAGGGTTTCAGAAAAGGTGCTTGGGGAGGAGGCGGGTAAGAAAAAGAGCTCCGAGAGGATTCCGATCTGCTTGCTAGGTATTACTTTCAATAGAGTTATTGAAAACTCATTATAGTAACTCTTAATGGCACTTGCCAAGCACTAGCCTCTGTTCCAAGTGTTTTTCACATGTTGATCTTTAGAACTCCATGAGGTACCTCGTATTACTAACCTGCTTTACAGGAGGAATAAACCAAACCTGAAATCTTAATGTAATGTGCCAACGTCACACTGCTGTGTGCGAGTGTGTGCTTAGTCACTCAGTCGTATTCAACTCTTTGCCACCCATGGACTTTAGCCTCCTGGACTGGAGCCCCCTGCCAGGCTCCTCTGTCTATGGAATTTTCCAGTCTAGAGACTTGTAGAATGGGTTGCCATTTCCTACTCCAGGGGATTTTCTCCACCCAGAGATCCAACCCACGTCTCTTGCGTCTCTTGCATTGGCAGGTGGATTCTTTCCCGCTGAGTCACCAGGGCAGTCCAAGCCACACTACTGATAGGTGGTAAAGCAAGATTTCAAAACCAGAAGTGCAGGCTTACACATGGGTACATACACAAGCAGACAAT
The DNA here is from genome assembly GCA_006408695.1 of Aepyceros melampus. Taxonomy (NCBI): domain Eukaryota; kingdom Metazoa; phylum Chordata; class Mammalia; order Artiodactyla; family Bovidae; genus Aepyceros; species Aepyceros melampus. Next base: position 156,586 of record SJXQ01001532.1, on the reverse strand, counting down.
GCAGCTAGGTAGAAATTTAATTTAAGATAAAATGGGTACCTTGGCACATAGTCTATGGTCTCGTTTCACCAAGTAAACTTGAACCCAATACTTGTCTTATTAGCTGTGTGTCTTCTGTAAGATCTTAATCTTTCTGAGTTTCTCCATTTAAATAGAAACTCTCCATAGAAATGAAAAAAATATTGCCTGCCTATTGTGATATGAGACAATGTGTATGAAATACACAGTACATGCTCAAATGATTTTTTAGCTATGACAATAAATAGTATTAATCAGCAAGTATGATGGCTATGATGTAAGGAAAGTGTCTAAAGCAATGCTCAACTCTTAGCTAGTTATCAATATATATTCATTTCATCTCTTTCCAATATGATGTACTGACTATCCTCATGACAAGCATGTTTCTATAGCCAAGATTACAGAGTAACCTGAGGAAAACAGACAAGCTCTGAAGGGAAGAAAAACAAATGGAAATACAAGAAAAGATCATTTCTCCAGAGAGAACTTTTCTACAGTGGTAATACTGAAGGAAGAATTTAGTTATTCATATTTAATGGGTGCAAACAAATATCTCAGGATGATGCAAAATTGGAGTCAATTCCTTTGTATAAGGGGTTTAGATTCTTTTTGAACTGTAAGGATCTGTTCAATTACTTTATTTCCATGAGAAGAAAATGGTGAGAAAATCTAGTAAGATTTCACAGGGTTTGGAATACCAATACTGAACACAGAAGTTATGCTCAAGTAACTGTCATACCCTGAGGTGAGACCTCCAGGACCAATTAACGGCAGAACAGTTCCTCAGTTCTCTTGGAATCAACAGACTGGCTTAAGTTCACTATCCTCTAAAGATCTTTAGAGAATGGTCTTTGGTTAAATGTGGTTTGGTATTCATAGCTCGCCTCCCCTTCTTGACGCCTTGATATTATGCTGCTTTGTCCAAAGTAGGTGCCAACAAATCATATTTATATTCATCATGTTGAAAAGCGAACCAAACACTACCTTTTCTGATATAGTGAAAAATCAATTAATCAGGACTTCATTAACCAAGATCATACATTAAAAATCTATTTCAAGCCATTTTTATCAGCAATTAACCTTTAGAAATCAGATCAGGGTTCTCCACTTGGTGTCTTACCATTGCTGAAATCGAGAAGTCACCCAGACTGTGCCTTCCTTTTATTGCTTGAAATCCACTTCAAGTTCATGTTTGTTCTGTTTTTCTGAAATTCAGTTTCCCTGTGGCTGTAGGACTGAGGTCTCCACTCTGCTTCTGGCTGTCAGTCGGAGGGCACTGTCAGTTCCTAGACTTTCTCACAGCTTCCTGCAGCCTCGTCTCGCATAGAACCTCTCCCCGGCAGCCATAGCATGGCCAACGAGAGAAATCACTATGTTTATTTCCAGTCTCTCTTCAGCAAAGGCCACCACGCTCCTTCAAGAATTCATAGGCCAAGCCCACTCAGGATAATTTCCCTTTAACTCAAAATCAACTAATTAGTGATCTTAATTGGATATGCAGGACCAATCTACCTTTGCCAAATAACAGAAGCAAATCATAGAAAGAACACTGCTTTATCAACACAAGTCCTATGCGCCCTTCAGGAGAGGGGATCAAATAAGATCTGTGTACAAGGAAGCGGGCTTCTTGAGGGCCCTCTAGAATTCAGCCAATCACAGGTACTGAGAAAGCTTTGCCAGAATCAGCTTTAAAAGTCAATTGATAGATATAATTTAAAGATCCTTTAGGGATATAATTAAATAAAGGCACTCAATACTTGATTATGGCACTCACTGTTTTCTGGGATTAATTTGGTGTTTGTGAGATAAACAACTTGCTCATTAAATTATTTCTTCTTTTAACTCATTTATTTTTTATCGATTTATCTTTCTTTTCTGATGCCTTTCTTTTCTATTTATGAAATTAAATTTATAAATATATCTCTAAACAAAGCACTGGCTGCTTCATATCTATTTTGGTATTTCATTATCATTTCATTTCAAATATTTTCTAATTTCCATTATGATTCCTTATTGATCTATGTACAATTTATAAATGCATATTTTAATTGCCAAATACATTCAGTAATCTTTTTTTCTGTTTTTGGTTGTTGTAGTCAGAGAACACACTTTGTGTCAGTTTAGTGCTATAAAATGTAGTAAAGCGTGGCTTAGGTCCCAGTACATAGACAACTTCTGTAAACATTACATTTATATTTGAAAATAATGTGCTTATTGCTTTTATTGGTTTTTATATATGACAATCATATATATGCCAATCAGGTAAAATATGTTGATTATGATATTGAATTCTTCCTTTTCCTTAATGAATTTTGACCTTTTACTATATCAAAAATTAAAAGATATGTCACAGTAAATGTGGTTTGGGGTTTTTTTCCCTTTGTGTGTGTGTGTGTGTGTGTGTGTGTGTGTGTTTTAATTCTGTCAATTTTTGCTATATGTGTCTTGAGGCTCAAATTTGAAATGCTAAATGTTCTGGGTGGATTGAGTTTTTATGATTGTAAAATGTTCCTCAGTAACTCTGGTAGTGCTTTTTATTAGAGACAATACAATAAACTCAACTTTGATAATAATTTAGCTACACCAATCATTTTAGTGTTGACATAGTAACTATATTTTTCTATCTGCTCCTTTCAATCTTTCTGTACTCTTATAATTTAAATAGGGTCTTATAAATAGTATGTTAATGAAGTCTTATTAATTCTTTGACATTTGAAACCTTTTGAGGTAAATAGAAATGGTTAGTATGTATTCATTTACATCTATTTGCTTTTGATTTTCCTCACTAGTTGTGGGTGTTTCTTTTTCTTTCTCTCGTATGTGTTTGAATTAGCTTTGTAGATGCTGATGATGATTTAACTTCTCAATTACAAGACATTCCTGTCTTCCTAAAAAGTGAATATTATTTGCTACCTTTGCCCTATTTATAAATAATGCAAGTATGGTAAGATCCTAACTTCATGTTCCACTTTGTTTTGGATTACAACTCTTTTTATATTGCAGACCTCACAGAGGGCTATTGTTATTGTCATATAGCAATATCCACTGAATGTTTATCAGATTTGCCCTTTCCTATCATCATTCATTGCTTTCTGCTTCTCAGATCTTCTTTTGGGAGCATATCATTCTGCCTAAAGAACTAAAATTAACTTCTCGCCAACTCAATATTTTCTTTAGTGTGAATATGCTGGTGACATTCTCTTGGTTTTTGTTTGTGTGAAATGTCTTTACGTTTATTCTCTAGTCATAATCAGTATGGGTATAGACTTCTAAGTTATTTCTTTTTAGTGCCTTCAAGATATTTCATTTTGTTCTAGTTTGAAATACTACTGTTTTGACATCAACTTGAAGTCTAACTGCTCTTCAAACATATTATCCACTTTTTCTGGAAGCTTTTTAATAATTTTCTTTTGGTTTTGGGTTTAGCAATTTTATTACATGTGCCAAGTGGAGCTTTCTTTTCATTTATGCCTCGTGGGGTTCAAAGGCCTTCTTGAATCTGAAAGCTAATATCTTCCTAGATTTTGGAAAGTTTTGTGATTATCACTTCAAATATTGCTTCAGCTCTATTTTCTCTCTTTTTAAAATTCTGGACACCAGTTATACATGTATGGAATCTTCTCATGTATCTTTTTATGCATTATTCTCTATTTCCCATACTTTAAATTTTTCATTCTACAAAATTTTCTTCATAGTCTATTTTATCTTTTCCTTGTGGTTCAATTTGCTTCAAAACATCCTAATTAAGATTGTCAGATTTATTACATAAAAATATAGGATGTTCATTTAAATAGAAATTATAAATAAGCAATGGATACTTTTAATAAGATTATATTTCAAATATTATTGTTGTCGTTCAGTCACTAAGTCAGGTTCTACTCTTTGTGACCCCATGGACTGCAGCACACCAGTCCACTATCTCCCTAAGTTTCCTCAAACTCGAGTCAACTGAGTCAGTGTCATCCAGTCATCTCATCCTCTCTTACCCCCTTTCAAATATAGTGAGAGGAAATTTATATGTTGAAGACCTTAAGCCTAAGAACTCAGGATGTGACTGTATTTGGAGGCAGAGCTTTTAAAGAAGTTCAGTTCAGTTAAGTCACTCAGTCGTGTCCTAACCCTAACCCTAACGGGACTGCAGCATGCCAAGCTTCCCTGTCCATCACCATCTCCCAGAGCATGCTCAAACTCAAGTCCATCAAGTCAGTGGTGCCATCCAACCATCTCAACCTCTGTCATCCCATTTTCCTACTGCCTTCAAATCTTCCCCAGAAGCAGTGTCTTTTCTAATGAGTCAGTTCTTCACATCAGATGGCCAAAGTATTGGAGCTTCAGCTTCAGCATCAGTCCTTCCAAGGAATAATCAGGACTGATTTCCTTTATGATTGATGGGTTTGACCTCCTTTTAGTCAAAGGGATTCTCAAGAGTCTTCTCCAACACTACACTTCAGAAGCATCCGTTCTTCAGTGCTCAGTTTTCTTTATAGTCCAACACTCACATCCATACATAACTACTGGAAAAACCATAGCTTTGACTGGATGGACCTTTGTCAACAAAGTAATGTCTCTGCTTTTTAATATGCTGTCTAGGTTTGAGATAGGTTTTCCTCCAAGGAGTAAGTGTCTTTTAATTTCATGGCTTCATTCACCATGTGCATTAAATTAAATTAAAGAGGTAATTAAGGTAAAATGAGTTGATATGGGTGGGTTCTAATATAACATGACTAGTGCCCTTATCTTGGACAGGGGAGCCTGGTGGGCTGCTATCTATGGGGTCTCACAGAGTTGAACACAACTAAAGCGACTTAGCAGCAGCAGTGTCCTTACCTAAAGAGCAGATTCAGACACAGACACACAATGAGGAAAGACCCACATGAAGACAGACAGAAGAGGGCCATCTGTAAGCCAAGGAGAAAGGCCTCAGAAAAACACCGAACCTGCTGATACTTTAGTCTTGGACTTCTAGCTTCCAGGACTGTGAGAAAATCAGTTCAGTTCAGTTGCTCAGTCGTGTCTGACTCTTTGTGACCCCATGAACTGCAGCACACCAGGCCTCCCTGTCCATCACCAACTCCCAGAGTTCACTCAGACTCACGCCCACCAAGTCAGTGATGCCATCCAGCCATCTCATCCTCAGTCGTCCCCTTCTCCTCCTGCCCCCAAACTCTCCCAGCATCAGAGTCTTTTCCAATGAGTCAACTCTTCGCATGAGGTGGCCAAAGTACTGGAGTTTCAGCTTTAGCATCATTCCTTCCAAAGAAATCCCAGGGTTGATCTCCCTCAGAATGGACTGGTTGGATCTCCTTGCAGTCCAAGGGACTCTCAAGAGTCTTCTCCAACACCACAGTTCAAAAGCATCAATTCTTCGGCACTCAGCTTTCTTCACAGTCCAACTCTCACATCCATACATGACCACAGGAAAAACCATAGCCTTGACTAGACGGACCTTAGTCGGCAAAGTAATGTCTCTGCTTTTGAATATACTATCTAGGTTGGTCATAACTTTTCTTCCAAGGAGTAAGCGCCTTTTAATTTCATGGCTGCAGTCACCATCTGCAGTGATTTTGGAGCCCAAAAAAATAAAGTCTGACACTGTTTCTACTGTTTCCCCATCTATTTCCCATGAAGTGATGGGGCCAGATGCCATGATCTTCGTTTTCTGAATGTTGAGCTTTAAGCCAACTTTTTCACTCTCCTCTTTCACTTTCAACAAGAGGCTTTTTAGCTCCTCTTCACTTTCTGCCATAAGGGTGGTGTCATCTGCATATCTGAGGTTATTGATATTTCTCCCAGCAATCTTGATTCCAGCTTGTGTTTCTTCCAGTCCAGCGTTTCTCATGATGTACTCTGCATATAAGTTAAATAAGCAGGGTGACAATATACAGCCTTGACGTACTCCTTTTCCTATTTGGAACCAGTCTGTTGTTCCATGTCCAGTTCTAACTGTTGCTTCCTGACCTGCATACAGATTTCTCAAGAGGCAGGTCAGGTGGTCTGGTATTCCCATCTCTTTCAGAATTTTCCACAGTTTACTGTGATCCACACAGTCAAAGGCTTTGGCATAATCAATAAAGCAGAAATAGATGTTTTTCTGGAACTCTCTTGCTTTTTCCATGATCCAGCGGATGTTGGCAATTTGATCTCTGGTTCCTCTGCCTTTTCTAAAACCAGCTTGAACATCAGGGAGTTCACGGTTCACATATTGCTGAAGTCTGGCTTGGAGAATTTTGAGCATGACTTTACTAGCATGTGAGATGAGTGCAATTGTGCGGTAGTTGGAGCATTCTTCGGGGTTGCCTTTCTTTGGATTGGAATGAAAATTGACCTTTTCCAGTCCTGCAGCATCTCTGTTTTTCAAGCCGCTTAGTCTGTGTTACTCTGTTATGGCAGCCCTAGCAAGCTAATTTTAGTTATTTTTATTTGGACTCTGTATGTATCTGTTTCTATTGTTTGTTCTTTCTCTTGGTTTTCAGTCAAGTCAATTCTTGAATGCCTTTCCCCCTTGTCATTTCAAAACACTTTATATATTCATTAAATCAAATTTATCAGTGAAGCAGTATTTTCACTTTGATTTTTGACATATCACTTTTATGAATCCACAAATAGTAACTGCAAACATTCTTATAGCTGTTTACCTGTGATGCATGTGAGAATTTCATCCCTAGGGTACCTTCCTAGGGACGGAATTGTTAAGTCTGCATGAAAAGTTTTCTTTTTCCTATATGAGCAAAGGCTGCTCTGCTCCTCCTCTGCTCTTACATTATTCTGAGAGGACATGTGGTCTGTTCCTGTTTAAGTTACAGAATGAGCTTGTCTATGTTCAAGGATTTTCAGGGAGAAATAGAAGAAGAGGACAGGAAGTGGTGGTGTTCTTTGTCCATAGAATGCTTCTTTCAACCACGATCTTGGGAAACCCAAAGTTGCCAGGTCCAGGCAAGGTGACACACTCCACCCAGCTCTGTTGAATATGGATGTGGAGTTGCATTCTGCTGACTGGATAGTAGGGTCTCAGGAAGCAGCACAGGTGATGTCACAGAGTCCACTATGATGTCACGACTGTCCTGTGAAACATGCAAAGTCAAAAGGAAGTTTGAGATTCATTTTGAGAATCGATGGTTTTATTTATTAAAAAGTGATGAAACAAAACTGGAAACAACCCGGTCCTCATCCTCTGCTCCTGCTTGCTGCTGCTGTGGTTTGATAGGCTTCAGAGTTTGTTGTCACTTGGACTCATAGACCATGACACCAGTGATCAAGTATTTCACCATAGACATTGGCTGCCTGATGGCCTCCACACTGCTCCTAGGTGTGATGTCCACCTTTGTACAAGGTGCACAGTGGTGAACTTTGAGATTTGTTAATAAAGAGGCAATTCTGCAGGACATTTATCTTGGAGGACTTGGGACTACTGTTTATGTTTATGCGATAAGGCTGATGTTGAATTTCATTAAGATCCAATCTTTCTGGATTTTTTCACTGTGGGACCTGGGGCCATTGCTTACATAGTAGGACAGATTTTTCAACAGTTAGCCAAACTTCTGTCTTTTAATTGTAGAACCTGGGTTTTGAAGTTATTAAAGAGACAGTCAATTGAATTGGCTTTTTCAAGAACCTGAATTAATTGTAGACTGGCTCCCTGCCAAAGTCTGAGATAACCTAGACTTCTTTGCATTCCGTTCATTCAAGTACCTTTCACGCAGCAATGCTGAGCCAAGGAGTGTCTTGATTATACCTTGATTACACCTTTATTTGCTTCTGCAACAGGAGTGTTGATAGTCTCTGCTCTTGGAATCATCGTGCATGCTTGCTAAGTCTCTTCAGTCGTGTCTGACTCTTGGCAACCCTGTGGACTGTAGCCTGCCAGGATCTTCAGTCCATGGGATTCTCCAGGAAGAATACTGGAGTGGATTGCCATTTCCTTCTCGAGGGGATCTTCTTGATCCAGGGATTGAACCTGGGTCTTTTATATCTCCTGCATTGGCAGGTGGGTTCTTTACCACTAGTGCCACTGGGGAAGCCCCAAAATATTCTTATGCTAGGCCTATGTGATGGAATGGACAGCTTACATCTAAGCTTCGATTGAATCTATTCACACACTAAGACTGAGAAACTGACAGGCAATTGATAGATACAGTTGCAGTCATCACAAGCCTGCTTTCCTCCGGGAAGAGACTGAAGTTTCCGCTGATATTCACAACAACCCTCTGTCCTGCCAGTGCTGTGCTAATCTTCTCCTGAGTCTGCAGACTCAGTTGTGGGTGCATCCACAGGGCCCACTGTGCTCCAGCCCTGCTGCTGCCCCTTTGCCAACCACCACAGATAGTGTGTTAAGGACAGTGTGCTTTCAGGAACACAGGATGCACGGCAGACATGTTGGGGTCCTTTCCCACCAGCATAACCGGATGAGATGACGAGGCCCCAAACAAGAACTGTGTGAAGCGTCTTGATCTTGCTCACCTTCCTCATGGAACTGCACGACCTCTTGTCCTTTGCCTCAAGCACAATATCCATGGTGTCCTTAGTTGGGACAACCTGCAGAGCTGGAACTCTCCACTGGTGGTCTCAGGAAGTAAACAGTTTATCCCCAAATAAATGAAGAGATGTCTTGCTTCAGAAAGGGGACACAGCTGAAGGTCAAAGAGCAGCCAGTGGCAAGCTTCAGACAGAGCTGTTTTTCACAGTCATGGAAGGAGATGTTTACAGACTTCAGGGCAAGCATCTGGTTAGCTATCAGACAGATCTTTGTAGGTTTTGGGCCTCTTCCCTGGCTGACTTGGCCATGTCTGAGAGACTATTCACAGCCTGCAGCTCTCAGGGCCAGAGGCAAGATGTTGGATAGGGGCTGGGGTATGTGAGACTCACGGTCACCATTTGCCCATGAGTGCGCACATCAGTGGGGCTTCCCTGGTGATTAGAGGTAAAGAATCCACCTAAAAGCTAAATGCAAGAGACGCAGTAGATGCAGGCTCCATCCCTGGGTTGGGGAGATCCCCTGGAGGAGGGCAGGGCAACCCATTCAGTATTCTTGCCTGGAGAATCCCAGGGACAGAGGAGCCTGGCAGGTCATTTTATGCTCGCATCACTTCACTAGGGTGGGCAAGCAGCCGTTCTCTGCAAGCATCCCGTTCTGTCTCAGTGTCCCACAGAGACGAGTTCGGAACAGCTGAGGACTGGATAGATGCTGGTGGTTATGTCACTCGGTCCGCATTGCCCCAGACCACCTGGGCAGCTGGACCCAGACCATGTTCACTTGGCGTGTGGAAAGGCAGAGGCTTTCTCCAAGGAGTTTCCCACCAAGCCTGATACCTGGGCAGAGCTTTTAACCCTCGCCTGCCAGTCGCGACTGTCACCACGTCACAGCACTCTGTCTTCATCCCCACGGCCAGTCCCTCCGGGTAGGGACACCAGCCTCTGCCTCAAAGGCAATGCCACCAAGCAGAGAGGTCCCTCTGAAAGCTGACCCTGGTTTTTAAATATTAACACTATTGTCATTCAATGTTGAACAATGTGCTTGAAAAGTGGCAGAAATGATTCAAGGCTCCATATGTTGCTATCATCCTCCAGAGATGATTCAGTTTTGCTTCTGACAAATGGTCAGGATAAGGGACTAGCATTCTGAGATCACTTAATCTATTTATTTAATTTTTTAAAAATTTTTTATTGGAGACTTCTTGATTAACAATGTTGTGTTTGTTTCAAGTGTACAGCAAAGGGATTCATATACATATACATGTGTGTATTCATTTTCAAGTTATTTTCCCATTTAGGTTATTATAGAATACTGAGCAGTGTTCCCTGTGCTATGCAGTTGGTCTTTGTTGATTATCTATTTTAAATATAGCAGTGTGTACAGGTCAATCCCAAAACTTCTTGATTAACAATGTTGTGTTTGTTTCAAGTGTACAGCAAAGGGATTCATATACATATACATGTGTGTATTCATTTTCAAGTTATTTTCCCATTTAGGTTATTATAGAATACTGAGCAGTGTTCCTTGTGCTATGCAGTTGGTCTTTGTTGATTATCTATTTTAAATATAGCAGTGTGTACAGGTCAATCCCAAATTCCCTATCTTCCCTCCCTCCTCACCCCATGGTAACCAGAAGTTTCTCTCTAAGCGTGTGAATTTATTTGTGTTCTGTAAATAAGTTCATTGGTATGGTGCTCTTTAGATTATCCTTGCAAGCAACATCACATGATGTTTGTCTTTCTCTCTCTGACTTACTTCACTAGTATGATAAGCTCCAATTCCATCCATGTTGCTGTAAATGGCATTATTTCATTCTTTCTGATGGCTGAGTAACAGTCCATTGTACATAGGAACCACATTTCTTTATCCACTCATTTGTCGATGGACATCTAGGACTTTAATTCAACTTCAGTCCTTGAAAGTGTCGTTCTACCTCTTTCATTTAACCTTTATCCTGCAGGGTTTCCCTTGTGGCTCAGCTGGTAAAGAATCTGCCTGCAATGTGGGAGACTTGGGCTCAGTCCTTGGGTTGGGAAGATCCCCTGGTGAAGGGAAAGGCTACCCACCCCATATTCTGGCCTAGAGAATCCCATGAGCTGTACAATCTATGGGGTGGCAATGTGTCGAGTACGACTGCAGACTTTCATTTTCACTTTTATCCCGTAACCCCATCCCAAAGTGGACAGATTTATCTGACTCCACCTTGGTAGGCCTCATCCATGAATTTTTGTCTGTCTCTGCCTGTGAGGCTTCTGAGAGAACTGTTCAGCTTCTCCACCTTGAAGACAACTTTTCCAAGATCAGAAAATGCCACCAGGGAGAGAGTTTTCCAAACCCTAGGCTTATCTCACCACTCAACCTGCTTTACCTGGCTCTTAGCCTCATGAGTCACCACTACCTTGATTTTCTCTGATGTTTTCAAGTATTTGATGTTCTATTTTTAAATATTCTAATTATTCTCATTAGAGCTAATTCACAGGTTCCGTTTAAATTAACCTGATTCAGAATTGCTGAAAATAGAACTATCCTCAATTGTCTTTTCCATCTTAGAAAAATCAGGTAATTAAAACATCCAGCTAATAAGCGCCAGTGCAAAGTGTTAGAACTAAGATCTGCTTGAGCCCAAAGGCTACATTCTTGGTCTTCATACCACACTGCCTAAGGATGAGGATGAAGATACCAAGAAAATGTGGACCCCATAGATTTCCTTAAAACACCACATCCAAAAGGACTCTGCTACAAAGCAACGTATGCCCTCAGTTTGGTGTCAAGAGAGAAAAAGTCAGTGTTTATCTTTGCATAACCCAGTGTTCTGTGGCTGGAGTGAATCTATGGATAGTAAGGGAAAAGGTGTTATTGCTGATAATTCCATGGAGACAGTGATTCCGCAACTTGACCAAGCACCTTTCCAGCTAGGCATTAAGACAGAAAGGTGCTCAGGACAACAGTGTAAAAATGAGGCTGGCATAAAGCTCACGCTCATCAGGACAAAATAATCAAACTGACTGAAATCCTTGCCATCTTCGTAAATTTGGGAAAGTGGGAGTGGAGTGGTATCTGATAAAATAGCGAAAAGAAAAAAACAGGACTGCCTGGTAGTTTGAGAGATGCCAAATGAGCCAGAGGTAGTGAAAGTCCTTAGAATGCTAAGGAGACTCATGGCTTTACACAAGCAAATGAGGAATTTCCGAAGGAAAGACTGGATCCAGAGCTAATGGGCATTGCTATCATATATGCTGGGCTTCCCAGGCGGTGCTAGTGATAAACAATGTAGGAAACGTGGGTTTGGTCCCTGGCTCGGGAAGATCCCCTGGAGGAGGAAATGGCAACTCACTCCAGTATTCTTGCCTGGAAAATTCCACGGACACAGGAGCCAGGCGTTCTACGGTTCATCGGGCTGCAGAGAGTCAGACACGACTGAACGACCAAGCGCTTATATATATTATTAAAGTAATGCATATTAAAGTCTTTCAGAGATCCAGAAGGGGAGAAATTGACAAATGCATATTTGCCCCCAAAAAGCAATGGATCAAAGAAGGAAAGTGACTTTCAGTCCCTAAAACTTTAAACCATAAAAATGGAAAAACACAGACCTTGAAGTATAAGAAAGGACTTGGCACCATCACCAAGTTTTCTCAAAGCCTTAGTTGTTCTGAGAATCAGCCTCATGGTCCCACATGCTTTTAAATACTAAGTTAAAAAATTACAGAGCATAATATCTTAGTTTCTGGTTAAATATAAACTAAATAGATGTAAAATTGTACCAAAACAAGATTCCTCTATACAGAACAGAACTCTTGCTTTCTGTACTCCAGGGGAATGAAAAAATAAAAGTCTTCAAAAGAATTTGCAAAGTGAAACCATCAGTAAAGCATTTTTCCTACATTTGTTGTGGTATTTACTTGGCATTTTAAGCATTTTCTCTTGGTGTGACACATCCATTTTGCACATATGGGTTATTTTATTATTAACACATAATGGAGTCGTTAGACAGGCAATAGCATTTCATGCCTAAGCATGTGAAAATTAATCTAGCCTTTCAAATAAATCTATATTCATTCTATAAACTCTGCTTCCTCTTTCTAATTCTCAGACCTGTGCTTTATGCTAGGTTCAAATTCCTTTACATTATATTCCTCAGTTCAGTTCAGTTCAGTCGCTCAGTCGTGTCCGACTCTTTGCACCCCATGAATCGCAGCACGCCAGGCCTTCCTGTCCATCACCATCTCCTGGGGTTCACTCAGACTCACGTCCATCAAGTCAGTGATGCCATCCAGCCATCTCATCCTCGGTCGTCCCCTTCTCCTTCTGCCCCTGATCCCTCCCAGCATCAGAGTCTTTTCCAATGAGTCAACTCTTCGCATGAGGTGGCCAGAGTACTGGAGTTACAGCTTTAGCATCATTCCTTCCAAAGAAATCCCAGGGTTGATCTCCTTCAGAATGGACTGGTTGAATCTCCTCGCAGTCCAAAGGACTCTCAAGAGTCTTCTCCAACACCACAGCTCAAAAGCATCAATTCTTTGGTGCTCAGCCTTCTTCACAGTCCAACTCTCACATCCATACATGACCACAGGAAAAACCATAGCCTTGACTAGATGGACCTTAGTCGGCAAAGTAATGTCTCTGCTTTTGAATATACTGTCATAAATATATAAATATATATATATATATATTTACATACCACTTCTTCCAAGATAATGTGTATATATATTTATATGTATGTGTGTGTGTAGTGGGCTAGTCTTAGGTAAAAGCCTATTTGTTTATTTAAATTATTTTTTAAAACCAGTAATCTTGATAGCAACACAGAGCCACTTTCTTTCTAGTTTAAGTGTTTCATTTCTATTCATTTAGTCTTCCATGTCTGATTTGAATAATACCAAAGTTAGTAGTAGTCAAAAAAAAAAAAAAAGAAAGAAAATCTACAATTTTCCTGGAATTTTCATTTACTAGGTTTCATCCTTCCCACTAAGATTTTGTCTCTAGAAGACCAGCTTTTGATAACACATAAAGAAAGAGCAAAGGCACCTGAATCAGTCCTTAAGTCACTAATACATTATCACAGCAGTTTCTCAGATCAGCTACTATGTTTAAAAGAAAGATTCGGAGCATGACAGTCAGGGCCTGCGGACTGTCATTGCCATGCCATGAGGTTACTGGATCTGGAGACTTATATTTTGTTCCAGATTTAGAAAGCTGAACTCAACCTTTTATTCTCCTGCTTAATAGTGCTTTAAAGTATCTTGAGATGTATGGGTGCAGGTTCTTTAACGTGGCATATAGAACCTCCAACTTACAGCTCAGCCAACTGCTTTCGTCATCGGTTTATGTAACACCACTCAGCGCACTGAAATTGACCCTTCAGTGACACCTCGTCTGTTGCTTGCTTCATGGTCATACAGCTCCAGGCCTCCACCTTTGCTCCCTTCTCTGCCTTTGGAATGTGTTTCTCCTTCATTCTCCAGGAAAAACTTGCTCATCTCTTTCTTGCTGGATGAGGTATCCCTCTCTACCATGCGTATTTCTGTATCTCCATGAATATGTCTGGTGTGGCAGTGACTATATATTATTATAATCACTTATTTTTATGGCTTCCTTTCTGCAAACTATACTGAGAAAAGGGACTTTGCTTTGTATTCCTTTGATGGTTATTTTATGACTGAAAAGAGTTGGCATTCTAAGCTGTTGTTAACAGCATGCTGCTGCTGCTAAGTTGCTTCAGTTGTGTCCTACTCTGTGCGACACCATAGATGGCAGCCCACCAGGCTCCCCCGTCCCTGCGATTCTCCAGGCAAGAACACTGGAGTGGGTTGCCATTTCCTTCTCCAATGCATGCATGGATGCTAAGTCGCTTCAGTTGTGTCCGGCTCTGCGAAACTATGGACAGCAGCCCACCCGGCTCCTCTGTCCCTGGGATTCTCCAGGCAAGAATACTGGAGTGGGTTGCCATTTTCATAGGCAAAAGTCAAAGACTCAATGAGGGAGAAGATATTTTAATTAGGAAACAACGGAGTGTGTGATCCTGGTTTTGTTCCAAACATACACTGAGGCCTAAACCTTGCTTGACAAGATACTGTGCTACTTATCTGCAGTGTAATAGAGACACAGTATTTCTTTATGAAGTTTTAATTGTATGTACAAATACTAATAAATAAGCAATACCAAGTTAGTACAGAGCCAGAGATTTTAATTATTATGGTGAGTAATGAGAAGTCATTTTGTTGTTCTACTTTTGAAATGATGTTTCAAAGTGAAAATAATATTTGAGCTAAAGTATTTCAGTGAAAGTGTATGTAATACATAAGGAGAAAAAGAGTTCAGACATTAAAGTATGAAGTTGTTTCATGTGTTAAGAGTAGAAGAAAATTTAAAAAAAAAAAACATGAAAAAATGTTATTATTATTATTTTTTTTTGGCTATTCCCTACAGCATGTGGTATCTTAATTCCCTTGCAAGGGATTGATCTCCAGCCCCCTGCATTGGAAGCATGGAGACTTAGCTTCCAGACCACCAGGGAAGTCCTTGAAATAATATTAAAAAAAAATACTTATTGTTTCTAAAAACAACTCTGAGAATTGAAAGATGGTCTTAGGGGGGCATTCATAGGTGAAAAGTAAATTCTGAAAGAGAAATTTTCAAAATGGTAGCAAAACAGTTGGCAGCCTAGAGAGAGAGCATTAAGCCTATAGCAAGTTCAGTTAATGGCCCCAGTCTTTTCCCGTCTCTCATTGACATTTAGCGATATCTTCCCATTCTGACTTTGGGGTGGGCCATGTTACTTGTTTTGGCCTGTGGGACAATAATAAATTTGACCTAAGCAGAGACCTAAACAAGCACTTGTGTATTTCCACTTCTTTTCTTGCCTCTCAGCAGAACCTGCTCAATGATGAGGTATGTGGAGAAGAACCAAGCCAGTTCAGATTTCTCCATCAATATCCAGGCATGTGAGAGGACCCCAACCATGGTTAGCAGGCTCCTAGTCCACAGGCAGCTGGCCAGAAGGATGAGCCAGAATGAGTCTCCAGAGCCTAACTCAGACAAACAGAAAGAACAACCAGCCTCAAGATTTGTGAGTGAAAAGAAATATGTTTGTTACATATTAGTGAGCTTTTGTACTTGTTTGTTACACAGCGTGATTTTGGCCATCAATTACTCATATAAGTATCATAGGTGCCAAAAGACGCTTTCTGTAAAGGCATGTATGCAAGGTTGAACTGTGTTCCCCTAGATGATACCTGATGTTCTAATCCAACAACTGTGAATGTAACCTTAGTTGCATATATTGTGGATATCATCAAGCTAAGACGAGGTCTTTAATCCAATAAGATTCGTGTCTTTACAGGAAGCAGACAAGAGGCGTGGAGGAAGACAGTACATGAAAACTGAGGCAGAGACTGGCTTGATGCATCTAAAAGTCAAGGGAAATGAAATTTAAAAAGGAGTAGGTGCAAGTATTGGTATAACAGTTTCACTTTTCTGTACAGTTAAAAAGCTAACACAAATTGTAAATCAACTATACTCTAGTATATATTTTTAAAAGAATGTGAAGGATTGCCAACCACCCCCAGAAGCTAGGAGACAAGACTGGAAGAGATTCTCACTGAGGCTACAGTAGGAACCAATTCTACAAGCACCTTGATTTCAAACTTGTAACCTCTAGAACAGTGAGAGAATACATTTCTGTTGTTTTCAGCCACTCAGTTTGTGGTAATTTGTTACTGCAGTCCTAGAAACCTAACACAACATATGATTAAGGAATAATAGCTGCAGCAAAGTAAAGATTTCTAAAAGAAGCCTAAAACATATGCAAAGTACTTGGCTAAGGTGCAAGAATTCATATACATTAAAAGTATTATTCCTGACATTAATAGCAGGGATCCTTATAACCAAGAACATACTTATATCATTTCTCTTGTGAAGATTCAAAACCTGCTTAAAAATAGGATACAATCAGAAATCTCTACTCAACTTTCCTCTTCTTTATATCATATAATTTATCTTTCTTATTCTGCCTCCCTTTATTTTATTTATAGAGAACAGAGTTCTCTATCTGTTGCACAGAAATCCTTTCTCAAAGTCTGAGCTGGAAGCCATGATTAAGTTCCCATCGTCCATGTACTCACACCTTTGGTGATTTTGTAGTTGATATTTTAATTTGTCCATTTTCTGCCATCAAGTTCCAGACTCTGAATTCAGTGTTGTGACTATATTCAGTTCTTAATACAATGTTGAATATAGTGCCTGGAACATGTGCTCAATTAAAAAAAAAAATTAAGTGGATTATATTATTGACTTACTAGCCAGAGCTGTTTTCCTCAAGGCTCCACTTCTACAATTGTGTTCTTCTTTTCTAGTTTATCATTAATCTATTGGATTCTAAATATAACAGTAGGCATTCTTCAACCTATTTTGTTTTTAACCGAAACTATGACAGTTTTTGGAGAAGGCAATGACACCTCACTCCAGTACTCTTGCCTGGAAAATCCCATGGATGGAGGAGGCTGGTAGGCTGCAGTCCATGGGGTTGGGAAGAGTCGGACACGACTGAGTGACTTCACTTTCACTTTTCACTTTTATGCATTGGAGAAGGAAATGGCAACCCACTCCAGTGCTCTTGCCTGGAGAATCCCAGGGATGGCAGAGCCCAGTGGGCTGCCGTCTATGGGGCTGCACAGAGTCAGACACGACTGAAGAGACTTAGCAGCAGCAGCATGACAGTTATGTTACCATGTGAACAGCACACAGGCAATATTTTGTCAAAGATAGCTGCATAGTGAGACATCGTCTAGTCTCAGCCTTTGGCTTAATGACATATGAGCTGGGTGACCATGGAAAATTACTTAAATTCTCTTAATCTCATTTTTCTCATTTGCATCATAAATTCAAAATAACAATATATAAATCATAGACTTGTCATAAGAAGCAAATAGGAACACACACAGAGCTATTAGGACATATGAACCTGAATGGAAAAATAGGGCTTTGGAAAGAATTATGTGAGAATCCCATTGTATTAGTTTGCTAAGGCTGCCATGACAAAAATGGCAGGACTTTTAAGACTAAGGTACCAACATCGCTGACTTCTTCTGAATGAAGGTTTTCTCCTTGTTTTGTGGGTGGTTCTCTGCCCATTGTTTACACTGGGTCTTATCCTATTCATGTTTGTGTCTCAACTTCCTCTTTCTTATAAAATGAGGCATGTTTGTATATTTAGGTTAGGTTCACCCAAAGGACTACATTTTACTTTAATTACCTCTTTAACGGTTTTGCCTGCAAAACCAGTCACATTCTGAAATTTAAGACTTCAGCATATGAATTATGGGGGGTACAAAATTCAGCTCATGAAACCCTTATTCCAGTGTTATGTTGTCAGACCAAAATGATGTTTCTAATTTTAATATCATGCTTAGTTTATTATCCTAAAGCTATGATTTCATATTTAATATTAGAGGTGTTTAGTTTTTAATCTGTCATACATGTCAAAAATGATAGGGAACATAGCCTCCATGGTTTTAAACAAAATTCAACTCTAGTTTTCCACTTTAAAAATGGGTTTTGGCAAAAAGCTATGTAACTCCTGTTAGAATATCATCACAATATTTTCTATGTCCCCATAGAAATGGAGTCTTTACTTTCTATTTCCATCACATTTTATTTATGTCTTTCAATACTGAACACTGGCACAATAACCATTACAGGCAACTTACATCCCTATGGGCTGCCTGCCTGTTTATTTCTGAAGAATTTCTTTCCCGGACTCCTCTAGGACATTGAAAAGAATATGTTTCTTTCTGTCAGTCAGCACTTGGTATGTGTATGGATTGTGACTGTCACTAAATCTGCATTTCAACATTTTAAAACCTAAAAATATGAACATACGTACACAGATGAGCAGAATCCACAAAGATCTGTTTGTTGCCATTGCCAATCAGTAGCTAAGTCATGTCCAGCTCTTTGTGACCCCCATGGACTGCAGCACACCATGCTAATCCATCCTCTACTATGTCCCAGAGTTTGCTCAAATTTGTATGCATTGAGTCAAGGATGCTTTCTAACCATCTCATCCTCTGTTTCCGTCTTCCCCTTTTGGCTTCAATCTTTCCTAGAATCAGGATCTTTCCTGTGAGTGTTAACTCTTTGCATCAGGTGGCCAAAGTATTGGAACTTCAGCTTCAGCATCAGTCCTTCCGATGAATATTCAGGACTGATTTCCTTTAGGATGGACTGGTTGGATCTCCTTGCAGTCCAAGGGATTCTCAAGAGTCTTCTCCAGCAACACAATTTGAAAGCATCAATTCTTTAACACTCAATCTTCTTTATGATCCAACCCTCACATCTGTACAAGTCTATCGCTGGTTAGTTATTGTTAATTAAATACAATTAGAATAAAATCAAGATGTTTGATACCAGGATACTGAACCAAATCACAATGGAGAATATTTAGCAACTTTCTTTTTTATGTTGGGGGACAGAATTGCCGAATCTAGTTAAATTCAATCAATTAAAATACCTTGGATACCCATGCGTCTCGGGCTTTCAGTTGCAATATGTGGGTCACAAAAGAGAATGACTCAGAGAAAATCTGTCCCCATTACATGGGAATGAAGTTAAAGGCCATGCTGGACACATGTGGGTCAATAGCCACATCATAGTTCCTTCATCACAGCTACTGTCAAGTTGTCAATAATTGTCACACAGGAAATCATCTTGGTCTAGATACCAGCAAAAAATTGTGTATGGAATTTTTCCCTTCAGTATACCTTTTACTGAAAAAAATTTCCAACTGAGGAAATTAATTGGTTACACTTAACACAATTCTTGTTGAGATGAAAATACCTATTCAAATTTAATAAAGCTTATGTTTTGTGGTCATGGACTATTTTCCCATTGAGTATTGTCATATATATAGTGTTAGCCAGGAGCACAATAGTTCTATTGATAAGATACTTGAAGTTCAGGTCACATAAGAAATGTCCTCATTTTTAAGCCTGTGTTCTGTGAAGAACAAAATAAATAGTATTAGGAAAATAGGCTATCCATTTGGGGGAAAAAAGGAAATTAAAATTGCTGCCTATTCTGCTTGTCTTAAGCAGCAGTTTTCCCTGAATCAAACATCTGTTTGTAAAAATGAAGCTATAAATAGGAAAAAATAGATCATTTTTTTTTCTTTTATAATAATTGATTAGGATAAGCCTTTCTAAGCAAGAACAAGTGTCTAAATTCTTAAAAGAATGTAACTGATTAAATTGTATAAATATGTATGGGTTTTCTGTGTTAGTAAACACCTTTTAAAATACCAAAAGGCAATTGGCAAAATTAGTTTTTAACTGGTTAACTGATGAAGTTCTATTTTAGACATAAAAGTACATATAATTTTTAAATGTAAAAATAGTTTTCAAATCATTAAAAATGATAAATCCAAGGAAAAATAAGCAAAAGATATAAAGTTAGAAAATAATGAGAAAGTAATAGAAATTATCCAAAGCAAATAAAACCATGCTCACCCTTTTCTCACATTATTAAAAAAAAGCCTGAATGACATTAAAATATGTGCACTCTTAACAAAGTCGAGTTTTTGAAAGCATGCAGATAAACATACAAATTCGAATCACTTCTCACAAGTTAGTTCAAGATGCTCAGTCATGTCTGACTCTGCGACTTGATGGACCTTAGCCTGCCAGGCTCCTCGGTCCAGGGATTCTCCAGTCAGGGACGGTGGAGTGGGTTGCCATTTCCTCCTTTCTGCAATGTTCCAGACCCAGGGATCAAATCCTCATCTCCCGCATCTCCTGCATTGGCAGGTAGATTCCTTACCACTGAGCCACCTGGGGATAGTTCAAGGCAAGTATATTTAAAAAATTAAAATACATATTCCCTTTGGCTTATAGTCTCCACTGTTAAGCATTTGCTCTATAAGTAAAATGGGTATATAAGATGTTCATTGAAGGACTATTTTAAAAGAAAAATATGGGTGATTTTATCATAATTAATTGCAGAATTAAAACTTTTCAAATAACTGAAGAAAATGAGATTTAATAAAACTTTGTTTGATGGAACTGGTAAAAGTCACCTTTCTTTTTCTGTTTTTGAAAATCTGGCATCAGTGAATAATAGGAAGAGACTATTATAATTTTTTCAATCTCTTCATATACAGTGAAAAAAAATTAGCTTTATCTCTTAAGAAGATACTTTAACTTAAGAAATAGTGATTTTTTTCTTTCTTTCTTTCCAGGCATGTATAAAAGTAGAGCTGCTCTACAAGTGAATCATCTTTCTATAACACAACATGAAGAAAATACATTCATAGCAGAATGAAATATATTTACTTTGATCTTGTTACAATGAGAAAGGGCCAGAACGGACCTGAAGTCCCATTCATCATGTATTTACGATGAAGGCATTAATCATGATAGCACTGTGTCTCGTGTAGTAAGAGCAGTGATCAGGAAACATACGGAAACAGTTTCAGACGAGTACATATTTTCTTGAGATCCTCTGCATTCAAAGTCAAAACACTCCCTGTCCAGGGCACCTCGTATATCTCCAACCCAACATCTCCATTTGTGTTTTCCAGACCTGCAGTTAAAATGAAATATTAGATCATGTTGGGTGATGTTTAAGAGCACCCCATGAAATATTTTGGCAGCCATGGACCTTCTAGAAGAGTGTGGAGAATTATAACATCTGCCCTACGGGGATAAAGTCAGCTCCAGCCACCACAGACCACTTGTGGTTTTGGCAATCTAAAAAAGTGATGGTTGTACTCACCAAGATCATCCATTTGAGTTTCTCCCACAGTGGTCAGGACTGAGATCCATTGTTCATGTGAACTAGACTTAGTAACAAACATCCAAAGTTAAAATAGCAATTCTATATCTAAACACCAATAGAGACACTTTATTATCAGCTCTAATCTAGGAAAGAGTATCCTCACAAAAACGAAATACTACGGGGTATATTCTTCTAGTGGTAGCACATGCCCATCACTTGCTTCCTGATTGAATTGTTGATGCGCTATTTTCAATGGCTTGGAGAAACTGCAGCTATTTGTTTTCCTTTGCCTTCTGTCCTCCACTCAGCTCCTACTCATGCACATGTTTACAGATGCCACCAGTCTAGGGCTCACATTTCTAAAAACAGAATTCAGAGCTGTGTGAGCACAATATCTCTGTTTTATCATCACAACGAATGACATGCTCAGAAAAAGATGCTTGATTGGGCTTCTTATGCAATGATTTCCTATGAAAATCTATTTAATCTCTTTGTTATAAAAGGCCTTACTGTGGAAGTGGTTACTGATACTGACAGTTTGGGCTTCATTTTGTTCACTTGTTACTATATTAGTTATAACCTTAGGAAAATGTCCAAGGATCCTTACGAGATATTCATCTTGCTCATGGGCATTGCTGAATATTTTCATTTGTCAAACTGAGGGAGCTCATAGTGATCAAGGGATGGGCCTTTGACTGATCTTGGTCCTGCCTCTACAACTAACCAGTCATGTCATTTTGGAAAATATGTTTAACTTCTGACTTAACTAGGGGGAATTATTCTAATTGAAAGTTGCAGAAATCCAAGTTTAATTAGCATATATATATATACACACACACACACACACAAATGTTGAGCAACATGGCAAGAGCACGAGATGAAGAAGCAAAATGATTTGATCCAAGGGCTCCACGCCATCTGTTTCCCTGTTTGAATTTCTTTGTATCAAATTCGCTTTCTTTTAGGAGATAGACTTTTCTTTCTTTCTTTCTTTTTTTTTTTTTTGGAGGGCCATCTCCTTTTATTTTTTATTTATTTATTTTTTACTTTACAATATTGTATTGGTTTTGCCATACATCAACATGAATCCGCCACAGGTCTACACATGTTCCCCATCCTGAATCCCCCTCCCTCCTCCCTCCCCACACCATCCCTCTGGGTCGTCTCAGTGCACCAGCCCCAAGCATCCAGTATCATGCATCGAACCTAGACTGGCAATAGATGCTTTCTATGTAGAATATTCCATGAATCACTTCAGACATACACACATAGAATCCCAAGCAGAAAGCCAGGGCAATACTCTTTCTCAATTTCTCACTAACTCAAACCAGAGAAGTCTATGGGAGTGACTGTGATCCAGTTGGGACAAATACCTCTCTGTGAAAAAATTCAGGAGAGGCAGAGAGCTATAACTAGTTCTCCCTAAATCTCAAAATATGACTAATGACGTCTCTCCTTTCACTAGAAGAAAAGTAGAGAGAAGAATGCAGGGTTGAGGCAATTTCCCATTTTGTTTTCCATTATTTTCAGCTGCAAATTGGGAATAACAGTACTTATGGCTCTAGAGTTTCCATGAGATGGAGATGGCATAGCATATATAATCACTAACACAATTCTTGGCCGAAGGCTGTTGTTTAGTCGCTCAGTCTTGTCTGACTGTGAGCTCATGAACTGCAGCATACCAGGCTTCTCTGACCCTCACTATCTTCTGGAATTTATTCAGACTCATGTCCATTGGGCTGGTGATGCCATCCAACCATCTCATTTTCTGTTGTCCCCTTCTCCTGCCCTCAATCTTTCCCAGTATCAGGGTCTTTTCAAGTGAGTCAGCTCTTCACATCAGGTGGCCAAATTGTTGGAGCTTCAGCACAGTCCTTCCAATGAATACTCAGGACTGATTTCCTTTAGGATTGACTGGTTGGATCTCCTTGCAGTCCAAAGGACTCTCAAGAGTCTTCTCTAGCACTACAATTCAAAAGTATTATTCTTCAGTGCTCAGCCTTCTTTATAGTCCAGCTTTCACATGTTGACCAATAGAATTGAATTGATAAATAGTGACTATTAATATAACATTTGTATTAAAGAAGGCATAAAAATGATATTTTATGGCATGTCTAGCCTTTTTATTACATGAGATAGAGCATAAAAATTTAGTAATTATCCACATTTACATCATTTGAATTCCATCATAAAGCATACATATTTCTTATCCTTAACTTTGATTCACTAAGTATCTCCATGTGATTTTATATCCTTGTTAATGAATTTTTTCATTTTCAATAATTATGAAATTCTTGATTGTATTTCTCATGAAATGTTGGTCTTCATTTCAATGGTTTATTTAATAATATTTATTGACCAGTTAAATCTTTGAAATATCAAAGAAAGCATTTTAAATGCAATTAGCACTCCAAAAAGAATGAAATATTTTAATATTAAATTTGAAACAAAAGCTAATGTATTGATGTCTTTAATAAAGATAAAAAATTTCAGTTAACAAATTATCCAGAGAAGGAAAGACATTTCAAATGATTTGCTTATTATTAACAAGCATTGCTGCTGCTGCTACTAAGTCACTTCAGTCGTGTCTGACTCTGTGCGACCCCATAGAAGGCGGCCCACCAGGCTCCCCTGTCCCTGGGATTCTCCAGGCAAGAACACTGGAGTGGGTTGCCATTTCCTTCTCCAATGCATGAAAGTGAAAAGTGAAAGGGAAGTTGCTCAGTCATGTCTGACTCTGCGACCCCATGGACTGCAGCCTTCCAGGCTCCTTCCAGGCAAGAGTACTGGAGCGGGGTGCCATTGCCTTCTCTGATTAACAAGCACTACTATGTGTTATATACAACTACAATTTGTGTGTAACAAATACTTATCAACTCTTATTATACACAGAAAAAATAGAAATAATGAAATTATGAAATAAAGTCATTCTTTTGTGAGTGTATCCTATTTTTCAGAGGCTGTGTGAAGTTTTTACATATATTTCCCATCTTCTCTCAAGTCTTATGAATTTAGATATTATTATTATTTCATTTCAATATTGAGCACACTAAAGCATAAAATGAACAAGTAACTTGTGTCCAAGTTTTATGTTAGTTAATTGTAGAGCTCATATTTGAATCTAGCTCTGTAAAGCCTGTGCTACTGACCGCTGTAAAACACTGGCCATTGTCTTACAGCTCAGAACACCAGGGCTTGTACATCTGTGTGTTTTCCTATCATCCTTCCTATAATGCATTCTGACTACCTCTCAATTCAAACCACGCAGGCTCCAGGGAGGGTAATTAAGAGTTATGACTTCAAGGGACTTCCTGCTAGGTCACCAGCTGGATTTTTCACGTGTTAACAAAGATAATGTGAAATGTAAATACACAACATCATTAGGCAAAAATGAGCACTTAAATTAAGAGCAAAGGGCCCAATTTGCTGCAAATACGCACAATGACAAACCAATTACCCACTTGGAATGTGCTGACACTATTATTCCCCACCGTATCAGACATATACCATTGTTTAAAGTCTTCTTTAGTTCTCGCTTTCTTTAAAAAGTGCCATTACCTTTCAAATCAAAGTTAACACTGACGTAATGCTAACAGCCTCGGGATGATCTTTCTGCTAGTAAAATTTCTGTGCATCCTATCTGTAATCTCCCCTCACTATGACTTGTCTTTCTTTCCCTGCTTCTAGTACCTTATCCTAGTCAAGTGATGCTTGCTATGAGTGAAACTAACATTTCCTAACATGCTCTGCGAAAGTTCTATGGGACATAATTGATATTGCCTGAGATTGATACTCAGCAAGTTTGGGAAAGACAGGGAGATACTTGTAAAGACTTTGCAAACATTCTCAAGGATATTAAAATGCAAATAGGTATATCCAGAAAGGAGATATAAAAGGCAATAATTCCCAGATGATCTAATCATGAAACGCTGCTTTTTGGAGCATCTCTCCAAACTTGTGGTCTATGACACATGGAGAAGATATTGCTTGATACCCCTTCAGTGTGCTCATTTTGTTTCTGTTTCTGCTTCCTCATCAGTCTCCATTTTCTCACTCTGTCAACAGATTTAGATGTCTGTAATTAATATGCATCAATATCTGTAGAGCAAACATTTATTACATGTTTAGCTATGTGATGGACTCTGAGCTAGGAACTTTTACTGATTTAACTCAAAGCCATTCCTTTAAGTGTTTTAATTAAGCCCATTTTACTTATTTTAAAAAATGACAATCTGAGAGGTTATGGGAATTGTCCAAGGTCACTTGGTTATTCAACGGTGGAATAGAGAGGCACTCAGCTATCGGATTCTAATGTTAGAATTCAAACTCTTTAGCAAAGGCATTCAATGCCTTTAACAAAGGCATTAAACAAAAGCTGATACCGTGCCATCCACCTTTCTTATCTTCCCTCTATCAATCATCTAGTAATACAATAATTTATATGCATTTTTACCTATTATTAATTTATGGTTCTACTATATGTGTCTATGCTTTAAAAAATAAGTAACTAGCAATATTTAAAATTATTTGGATAACTGATATTCTTAAAATATTGTAAACTATATTTTAATGAGCTTAATGTCATACTCTACAAACTATATATATGTATATATATATATATGCAAGGGTATATGGATTTACTTGCCTATGAGTGAAGATAAAATGAGCAATAAACAAAAATATTAGGAACTTTTTCTCAATCTCACCAGCTCTAACCACACTGGAAACATATATAGTAATTACTGGTTAATCTAATTTTTAATAAAGCCAATTTTGGAATTTCTAGCCATATATTTCCCATGGTGGATTATATAGGTCCTTTATTAATATGTTTAATATTAAACACCAGGAAAAAAACTATGGTATTTCAGTCTGAGATAATTATAATATATACAATAATACAGCTCTGTTCATTGATATTTTATATTTGAGCAGAAGTGACATAGGTCTGTCTCTTGAGTTCCATTTTCTTTTGTATTCTTGACCTCCAGTATCACACTGATGAGTCCCAATATGAATGACATGGTGCATTTATCTGATATAATTAAGAGAAAAAAGGCATATTGAAAATATGCTTGCATAGCACTCCAGGGCTAACAAGAAGTGAGAACGATTTCCACTCCTGGATTTGAAGAGTAAAGGAGGGCGTGACCATCAGAACCTAGACGCAGAGGGCTGCTGTGCTGGGGCAGGGCCTGCATAGGTGCTCTGTGCATTGTCAGGAAACACAGTCAATGCCCAACTGTGACCCCCTATGTAGTAAATTTGGGAAAAATCTGTCTGACTTTACTACGTACTCTCTTTCCACTTTTCAATTCCTTGCCAATGTTTTCCATTGACTATTCTCAACTGCAGGCTAAAGGGAAATCCAGTTGACGAAGTCCATAAAAGTCAGCTTCCAGGAACACAGCACAGGAAGGACAAGGGTAGAGAGTGAATCTTAGGGGCAAACAGAGACTATTCAGCACAATCACAAATCATTAGTTTAAAAAGAAAAAAAACAACAACATTGAGTGATGGTCTTATGACTTGAATAACTTTTAGTTGTAACCAAATGTCAGATGTCATTTAACTTTGTTCAGATGTCTCTGAACAAAATTCTCAGGTCTGGATTGATAAGTTTATCAGGACAGAAAGTCTGGAAATGATTTTTAAAAAAAAACTCTTCCCAGCTACATAGAACTAGTTTGTCCTTGGGCTTCATATTTTCCCTCTGTAGCTAGCAAGAATTTATCATTCAGTATAATAAAGAAGGAAGGAGCTTTCTTTTCCCCCCAATATTTAAGCAGAGCAATGTAGGAAAGTAGTGAGTGTAGATACAATGTCCCAACCATCTTAATATACAATAAAACAAAACTACGGCTTTTTTAAAATCCATAAAATTTCCTATAATAGTTGAGTACAAAAGTATTACCTATAGTCATGCCATAACCTTCAGAGAAGAAAATTTTGGTTCTTTACATGGAAAACAGGAACTTAAAAGAACTGTAGAGAATATTCTTAGCTCAAACAATGAAGTTAAAGCCTATAAAGAGGTAAAATATTTTCATAAGGCTAATTTCTTGTAGCACTTTCTTCCGAAGTAGATATTTAATTTCAATTCCTAAATGTTTCAACATCACAGTGCAACTAACTCCTGTCTAATAGAAAGAACACTTTAAAATTTGATTTAGACTTCCACTTAAAAATTACCCACACCGACACTAAACACTGTGAAAAGCACTGTGAGAAATTCAAGTGTTCTCATATAATACCAGAAATTTATTGGAATTTCTTTTTCCTCAAAGAGTAGGACCATTATATAGATATTTAGGATACAGGCAAAATGAACTCTGAGACCTTAAAAAGGTCTCATAGTTTAATATGCTATTGGTTTTATATGCTGTTAATTGCTAATGTTTATACTTTATACTTTAAAGATAGTTTACTCTGCTCACAGATGTTGTGAGTTTATTGATATATAATTATTATTGCCATTTTGTAGATGAGAAAACTAAAGCCCACATTAGGAAAGTGGTAAGGGCTTAAAATCCTTATTGTTTGTTTCAGTTTTTTTTTTTTTTTTTCTTTTTAATCTATTTACTTATCCTAATTCACCATGCCTCTTTTCCTCAAAGAAGACTAGGTCTATCTGTGAGGGTGAGGAAACCAGGCAATGAAATAAATATGGAGAATGAGTTCATCCAAATTTGAGCTTACCGACCTCACTACTATTCTTTTTTAGAAAAAAATATGTGCCCATTTCCTCTCAGAACTGGAGCAAGAAATAACCTCCTCTGTCACTTGGCACAAGAATGGGAGTGTTAACCATGTGTCAGCACAGACTTCAACAGTGGTAACTGCATTTTTGTTTCTGCGAATCCATTAAATTACTGCTGTGTTCTCAACCAAGATAGCAGCTCATCTATGGCAAATGAAGGGACCCTCAGCCTTCGGTCTGAGTCTGTTACTCATAAAAGCACTCGGGGTGCACTTTCGGTGGCAAAGCACGCATCTAAGGACAAGCACCTTTATTGTCAGCAATCAAGGGCATGGAAACCTCTGGGTCAAGATTCCTGCAGAGATTTTCTCCTTGGCAAAGAAAATGCCTCCCTCTCCTCCCTCCTCCACTTCCTGTAAATGTCACGAGAAGTTGGCATCTGGAAGAAAGCTAGAGGGCTATCTGTAAGCCCCCCTAGCTGGCATCCACACTGGCTGCGCAACGCCTGCCACGGTAATTGCAGCCTTTTCCGTAACCTGTATGTTCTCCAAGGAGCAATTAGCGCTGTCCACGGCCACAAACGGATTCACCCAGACTTCATTCCTACACTTGCTTCTGCTATTATCCGGTCTCAAGAAACAGCTTCTGCTAATGTCTTGGCAGGAATATAAAGTGTACTGCAATGGATTAATGACAGATAATTAGATATATTTTTAAACAAATTTTTGATCGAAACTTAACCTATATATAGAAAGTTGCTCAAATCACATCACCAATTAACATACCATGTAGTAACAAGCCAAGTCAGAAAATAAAACATTGCCTGCATACTAGAAGGTCCCTTAGAGTATCCTCCCATTCCCTACACCCTTTGGGTAACCAGAATCCTTACTTCTAATTTCATAGGCTAATTTTGCCTGTTTTGAACTTTATACAAATTGAATAACCCTGTTATGTCCTCTTCTGTGTATGATTTCCTTTGCTCGATATTGCATTTGTGAGATATGCCCGTCTTTTGTGTGCTGTTTTAAAAAAAGATTTTTTTTTTTTTTTTTTTGATGTGTGCCATTTTTAAAGTCTGCATTCAACTTGTTATAACACTGGTTCTCTTTTACGTCTTGGCTTTCTGTCCATGAGGCTTGTGGAATCTTAGCTCCCCAACTACGGATCAAACCCAGATACCCTGCAATGGAAGGTGAAGTTGCAACTACTGAACCACCAGGGAAGTCCCCCAAGCATGCTCTTTGGTGTAGGAGTCATTTGCTTACTCACCGAAACACAGTAGCCCAACGCAGGAATATTCGGAGTGTATTTATTCATGGGACCGTTGGTTGTCCTTTTGAGGAGCTTTATCATATGTACCCAGTTTTGCTGAGTATACATAACTAACAGAAGACTTAGTAGATAAGGGAACACGTGCACTTTTATCTCTGGCAGGTTTGGCCATGTAATTGTCGGAGGTGATTTTATGAAATGCGAGCCCGAGGGCGTAGGGAAGGCCCCTCGTCCACATTCTGCAAGCACTTGCTTTCCCACTGGAACCAAGTCTTTTCTCACTGAAGCCATTCTGTGTGTTCTGGTGCTATTTCCTGTGGTTTTAATTCACTTTCCTTTGATAATAATAATGAAATTTTATATTTATAAATTTATATTTATAAACATATTTTATACTTATGAATTTATATTCCTATTGGAATATAAATATTCTCTTTCATAAAATGTTTTTCAGATCTTTTACTTGTTTTTATTTTTCCACCTTTGGTTAGCTACTTTTTTTTATTAATGGAGAGAAATGTTTATATATTTTAGATATAAGTCCTTGTAGGATACATGGATAAATGTATTATACACATAGGATATATGTATAATATTTCTGCCCACTCTATGATCTGATTTTTATTGTTCTTATAGTGTCTTTGATAAACTTGAGTTCCTTATTTCAATGAAGCCTATATTTTACCATTTATTTCATTATGGTTGGCATTTTTTAATGCCCTGTTTAAGAAATGCCTGTTCTCTCATGTCTTCTTGAGAGTAAAGCAGTAGTTAAGGGTTTTCTTCTTTTAATAAAAATTAGGGGCCAAGATTCACTTTTTTTCCCCCACATGAGCTCCCAGTTTTCCAGACTTAGCTCTTTGTCCACTTTTAAAAAGTCTCTTCCATTCAGCACTACTGTGTAGTTATAAATCAGGTTATAAATCTCAGGTTATAAAACAACACTTCTCTTTGCTATAAATCAGGTAATTACGTACATATGAATCTGTGTCTGAATTCATTTTTCTATTGATCCGTATATATCCTGGCTACAATACCACATGTTCTTATTTCTGTGGCATTACTGTAAGTCTTGATATCTGATGTTTCATCTTCCAGATTTGCTATTTTTTAAGATTATCTTATTGATTTTGGCCATTTAGATTTACATATGTGTTTTTATACCAGTTTGGCAGTTTCCACAAACATACATAGACGCATATATGCACAAATTCAAGATCTGTTAACATTTTAAAAATTATTGCATTGAATACATAGGTCAATTGCTAGAGAATTAATGTCTTTACAATATTTAGTCTCTCAACCTTTGAAAAGGTAAGCACTTCATTTATTTAGGTTTTACTTAACTTTTTTTTATCAGTGTGTGCTTCATGTGAAAGGTTTTGTACACTTCCATATTTGATTTATTCATAGGTATTTTACTTTTCTGCTGTTATAAATATTTTAAATATAATCCAATTGTAGTTATTGTTGCGTGGAATTACAGTTTATTTTTGTGTGTTTATGTATATAGAAATCTTACCACAGTCTCCAAGACCTAATTTCTAGATTATTTTGAATTGTCCTCATAAATTTTTAAACAATGAATCTTTCCTAACTTAGGACTGTCATCAATTACGTTGTCTTTTTAACTGTTATAGTTCATAAGACCACCTCCTTCACCACTTAGTAATTAATTGTTCTAATTATGATCATTATTATTATTAATACAGCTGCCATATTATACAGTCTATTCATTTATATATGCTCCCATATTTACATTATATTTATTTTTTATTCTTTATTGCATTTCTATTCTTCTGAGATTATTGTTCTGTCTAAATAAAATTCTTTTAGTACTTGCTTCAGTGTGGGTCCACCAGTGACAAATTAATTTGCTTTTTGTATTTATAAACATTTCTTTATTTTGTGATCACTTTAAAGTTATTTTATTTTTAAGATTAATAATGATAATGATAACAGGAATTCCACTCTCTTCTAGATTTCATTGATTCTGTTGAGACGTCAGATATCCTATTGCTGTTCATGTAAAGCAGTGTACCTCTGCTCTCAGCCTCCTGCTCCCCGCCTAACTGTTTGGAACATTTTCTCTTTCTCACTGAAGACCAGCAATATTCTTTAATGAGTTTAGACATAGTTACTTTCATACTTAAGCTGTCTGAGCCTTTAAGTGCTCTTGGGATTTATAACTTCATATCTTTATTCATTTTGGGAAATTCTTGTCTATTTCTGTTCATTTATTGTTTCTGCTCCATTTTTTGTCCCTTATGCTTCTGGAATGACAAATACAAATCCATTACACTTTTTCACCAATGCTGTTTCTCATATCCTTTTACGTATTTTTCATCATTTTTGCTTTTCATGCCTCAGGAGGTATTTTCAGCCAGCTCATCTTCTGATTGTCTACCTGCCTCTACAGATTATGGTTCAATTTATCTATTAAATTTTGAGTTTCAATTACTGCATCTTTTAAGTTTAAAAATTCTGCTAGATTATTTTCATTCTTAATTAATTTAATTGATTTAATTCTGTTAGATTATTAAATTTCACTGATTTTAATTCTTCAAAAAGAAAAAAAATCCATTATGTTACTCATTAGATGAAATACATTAATAATATTTATAAAGCCCACGTCTGGTAACTCTGACAAATGGATATTATGGCTAATAATTTTTGGTTGCATGTCAGACATTAAATGTGGAAAATTGTAGAGTTTCAAATGGTGTCATCTTTCTCCAGAGAGAGTTCATTTTATTCCTTGTACGTCAGGAGGAATGGAGGCAGATAACCTTAATCTGGTCAAGACCAGACCTGACTCTAAACTCTGGCAGCTTTTGGAAGACTGGATCTACTTCTAATTCTTCAATGCTATTAACTATAGCTTTTCATGGATTTCAGGTGAGCCTGAGGTTTTGATAGTCTGGGTCCTGAACTACTTCTTTATCAAGCACTCTGGAGATATTCAGAATTCATTACAAATATTCTAGGCTTCTGTATGTACATAACAATAGTAGTTTAAAAGCTTGAAAACAAGGAGTCACTAGATAAAATTAGTTCCATATTGTACCATGAAGGTAATGATAGCAGTACGTTACTTTTATAAACAAATCCTATAAATTGATGCTAATATTAGAGTGTTTATTTGGAAGTGAAATAACAGAGAAGGCAATGGCACCCCACTCCAGCACTCTTGCCTGGAAAATCCCATGGATGGAGGAGCCTGGTAGGCTGCAGTCCATGGGGTCACTAAGTCAGACATGACTGAGAGACTTCACTTTCACCTTTTGCTTTCATGCATTGGAGAAGTAAATGGCAACCCACTTCAGTGTTCTTGCCTGGAGAATCCCAGGGACAGGGGAACCTGGTGGGCTGCCGTCTATGTGGTTGCACAGAGTCGGACACGACAGAAGTGACTTAGCAATAGCAATAGCAATAGCAATAGCAA
Organism: Aepyceros melampus; assembly: GCA_006408695.1. Taxonomy (NCBI): domain Eukaryota; kingdom Metazoa; phylum Chordata; class Mammalia; order Artiodactyla; family Bovidae; genus Aepyceros; species Aepyceros melampus. The sequence continues at coordinate 123,907 of SJXQ01001532.1, read as the reverse complement.
TAACCAAATAAACACACCTCCAAATAAACATTCTAATATTAGTATCAATTTATAGGATTTGTTTATCAAAGTACAAAATAACTACCAAAGTTTCAGTAACTATTACAAAAATATAACATTGCAACCTCATGTACACACATAAATTTTTCTGTAAAACTCAAGTCAAAAATCTGAACTTATGGAAATCTAAAAATTGGCCTTGATTGTCTGTCAGAGAAGGCAATGGCACCCCAATCCCGTACTCTTGCCTGGAAAATCCCAGGGACGGGGAGCCTGGTGGGCTGCTGTCTATGGGGTTGCACAGAGTCGGACACGACTGAAGCGACTTAGCAGCAGCAGCAGCAGCATGGCATTCTGCAGTTTCAACTTCTATTATTTTCCTTGAATGCAAGACACAAGAGTATTTTTGTCAAAACTAAAAAGTGAAAATGAACTATTTCAGCCTGCTCCTTAAAGATTCAAATGTAAGTTGGAATGAAAAGGTACTGGAAAAGACTCATCATATTGTTAAAACTAATTCACTCAAAGACCAAAAAATGTTTCAAAAATGCATAATTGATGAAATTTCAAAATTTGCCATAGGTAAATATAACAGTAATAATAGGCTTAGTCACCCAGTCATGTCCAGACCTTTGTGACCCCATGGACTATAGCCCACCAGCCTCCTCTTCCATGGGATTCACCAGACAAGAATACTGGAGTGGGTAGCCATTCCCTTTTCCAGGGGATCTTCCCTACACAAGAATCTGCATTGCAGACAGGTTCTTTAACATCTTAGCCTACAGGGAAGTCCCAAATATAATAAGGTAATTAATTATTTCAAAGAATTTTTAAATGAGATGTAGAGAAGTCAGAGATCATCCATGGAGAATAAGACTGCAAGGCCCAAGGCCCCTCAATTAACTCCTGAATATGTGGAATTTTAGATTTAGTTGTTATCTCCTATATAATTAATAATTGCTTTACATATAACAAGAAGCCTTTTCTACTGTAGATAATGAGCACCAGTTTTCATCAACACAAAGGGGAGAGAATGGGAGAAGCAGATTTAATTTCCTTGAATGAGGGAGTAGAGTAGATGAGTTTGCATGCAAAACCTCCATAAAATAATAGGAAATGAGTTTTGAGAAGAGCAACCTAATGATCACTACAGAGAACTTTATAAACTCCTGAATCCTATTTTTAATGAAAGGACATATCTTAATAGTTCAAAGTAATTTTTGAGGAGCTATGGAGACATTGGTCCGCACTGGTGGCTCAGAGGTTAAAGCGTCTGCCTGCAGTGCGGGAGACCCGGGTTCGATCCCTGGGTTGGGAAGATCCTCTGGAGAAGGAAATGACAAAGCACTCCAGTACTCTTGCCTGGAAAATTCCATGGACTGAGGAGCCTGGTGGGCTACAGTCCATGGGGTCGCAAAGAGTCGGACACAACTGAGCGACTTCACCATCACCATCCATGGAGACATTGGAAGGTCCTGGATTGGAAGAAGGGGACACATTTGAAGCTGAAATTCTGTTTCACCATTTATAAGCTGTGTAAAGAGTCATTTAAAGGCTCTAAATGTTAGTTTCCTCTGTTATCAAATGGTGGTAAAAAAAATGGTTTTTTCTGTGTTCTATGATTGAGTGAATTAATTTTCAGGGTTTCAAATATGATCATAGCTAATACGGGCTTCCCTGGTGGCTCAGAGTTAAAGCGTCTGCCTGGAATGCAGGAGAACTGGATTTGATCCCTGGGTTGGGAAGATCCTCTGGAGAAGGAAATGGCAACCCACTCCAGTACTCTTGCCTGGAGAATCCCATGGAGGGAGGAGCCTGGTAGGCTACAGTCCATGGGGTCGCAAAGATTCAGACACAACTGAGCGACTTTACTTACTTACTCATAGCTAATATGGCTTCCCTTGTAGCTCATTTGGTAAAGAATCCACAGACAATGCAGGATACCTGGGTTCAGTTCCTGGGTTGGGAAGAGCCCCTGGAGAAGGAAATGGCAATCCACTCCAGTGTTCTTGCCTGGGGGATCCCATGGACTGTAGTCTGCCAGCCTCCTATGTCCATTGGGTCGCAAAGGTCGGACATAACGTAGTGACTAAAACACTGCCACTACTCCCAGTACATACAGAGAGCTTGCATTTAATCCTCTGAACCACTCTGTTATAAACATGCTATTAGTAGCATTCCAGGGAGAAGGCAATGGCACCCCACTCCAGTACTCTTGCCTGGAAAATCCCATGGATGGAGGAGCCTGGTGGGCTTCCGTCCATGGGGTCATGAAAAGTCAGACACGACTGACTTACTTCACTTTCACTTTTCACTTTCATGCATTGGAGAAGGAAATGGCAACCCACTCCAGTGTTCTTGCCTGGAGAATAGCAGGGGCGGCAGAGCCTGGTGGGCTGCCATCTATGGGGTCACACAGAGTCAGACACGACTGAATCGACTTAGCAGCAGCAGCAGCAATAGCATTTCAACACAAGATATGAGAACAACACAAGAGAAGACTCTACACATGGACATCACCAGATGGTCAACACTGAAATCAGTTTGATTATATTCTTTGCAGCCAAAGCTGGAGAAGCTCTATACAGTCAACAAAGACAAGACTGAGAGCTGACTGTGGCTCAGATCATGAGCTCCTGATTGCCAAATTCAGACTTAAATTGAAGAAAGTGGGCAACACCACTAGACCATTCAGGTATGACCTAAATCAAATCCTTATGATTATACAGTGGAAGTGAGAAATAGATTTAAGGGTCTAGATCTGATAGATAGAGTGCCTGATGAACTATGGAATGAGGTTCGTGACATTGTACAGGAGACAGGGATCAAGACCATCCCCATGGAAAAGAAATGCAAAAAAGCAAAATGTCTTTCTGGGGAGGCCTTACAAATAGCTGTGAAAAGAAGAGAGGCGAAAAGCAAAGGAGAAAAGGAAAGATATAAGCATCTGAATGCAGAGTTCCAAAGAATAGCAAGAAGAGATAAGAAAGCCTTCTTCAGCGATCAATGCAAAGAAATAGAGGAAAAGAACAGAAGGGGAAAGACTAGAGATCTCTTCAAGAAAATTAGAGATACCAAGGGAACATTTCATGCAAAGATGGGCTC
>SJXQ01001532.1:41466-119281 GCA_006408695.1 Aepyceros melampus | reverse complement strand
AGGCTATGTTTTTTCCTGCGGTCATGTATGGATGTGAGAATTGGACTGTGAAGAAGGCTGAGTGCCAAAGAATGGATGCTTTTGAACTGCGGTTTGGAAGAAGACTCTTGAGAGTCCCTTGGACTGCAAGGAGATCCAACCAGTCCATTCTGAAGGAGATCAACCCTGGGATTTCTTTGGAAGGAATGATGCTAAAGCTGAAACTCCAGTACTTTGGCCACCTCATGTGAAGAGTTGACTCATTGGAAAAGACTCTGATGCTGGGAGGGATTGGGGGCAGGAGGAGAAGGGGACGACCGAGGATGAGATGGCTGGATGGCATCACGGACTCAATGGACGTGAGTCTGAGTGAACTCTGGGAGTTGGTGATGGACAGGGAGGCCTGGCGTGCTGCGATTCCTGGGGTCACAAAGAGTCGGACACGACTGAGCGACTGAACTGAACTGAACTGAACTGAAATAAGCACCAGTAACAATAGAAGTTATGTAGTCATGAAAATGAGAGTGAAAGTGAAAGTTGCTGAGTGATTTCCGACTCTCTGTCACCCCATGGACTGCACAGTCCATGGAATTCTCCAGGCCAGAATACTGGAATGGGTAGCCTTTCCCTCCTCCAGGAGATCTGCTCAATCCAGTGGTCATCCCAGGTCTCCCACATTGCAGGCAGATTCTTTAACAGCTGTACCACAAGGGAGGCCCGAGAATACCGGAATGGGTAGCCTATCCATTCTCCAGTGTCTTCCTGACCCAGGAATTGGCCCCGGGTGCCCAGCACTGCAGGTAAATTCTTTACCAAGTGAGCTATCAAGCCCCAATTACACAGTCATGATCCTGCTGATTTATTACCAGTTTGCTAAAGAGGGCACATGGACGGCTTGGTGCTGGTGCAGCTTTGCTTGTTGCAATAAGGGCTGCTGTTCAGTTCCTCAGTCATGTCATCTCTTTGCAACCCCATGGACTGCAACACACCAGGCTTCCCTGTCCTGCACTATCACCTGGACTTTGCTCAGACTCATGTCCATTGAATTGACAATGCCATCCAACTATCCCATCCTCTGTTACCCCCTTCCTCCTGCCCTCTCTCCTTCCCAGCATCAGTGGCTTTTCCGATGAGTTGGCTCTTCACATCAGGTGGCCTAAATACTGGCGCTTCAGCTTCAGCTTCAGTCTTTCCATTTATGATCGGAGGTGCTCCAGTGGTTCCATTATGTTCTTGGGAGAACAAGGTGATACCTTCAGTCCTTGTCCCTAAGCCTATTCACCCCTATACCAGTAAGTACTGTATAATCATAAAATCACTTCCATTTCTCTTCCTCTATTTGCTATCATACTCTATCCCTGATTTCACTGAACTAAAACTAAAATTAGTATTTCAATTCAATGAACAAGAAATTCCCCATGTCTTTTCTAAGGTTGACCTTTCTCTCTCTCCTCTCTCTTTTTTTTTTTTTTCTTAACCTATGCCCTTTTACTCTAACATGCCTTTGGAAAGCTTAATCATTTGAAAGCTTCTCAAGCTTGAATCAATTCAAGTATGTGATGTAATCATTTTTAACAACATATGCCTATGAGGCCCACATTTTTTTAAAGAAAAAAATTCATTGAAGAATCACATTTATATAAAAAAGTGCACAAATCATGAGATTATAACTTGATGAGTCTTCCTAAGCTGAATGCTTTTGGAACCATCATCCAGATCAAGAAAGAACATGATCAGCCCTTCCAGGCCCCAGAGATTCTATCTCCCGTCCTGGTACGGTATTACCCCCATTGTGTGTCTACTCTCCTGCCTTATAACACTATGTTTTACTTGTACTTATCTTGATTTTACACAAATAGAATCATATTGTATGCATTCATTTCATAAATAGTTTCCTTTGCCTGGATGAAATGTTCATCTACATTGTTAGTATAGTTGTACTTTATATCTTATTGTTGTGTTGGGAATATGCATTGATTATAAAATGAAAAGACTCGAGTTATATCTAGTTTGGAACTGTTAAGAATAGTAATGCTATAAATAGGCTTCCCTGGAAGCTCAGTTGGTAAAGAATCTACCTGCAATGCAGGAAACCTGGATTCGATCCTTCTGTTGGGAAAATCTCCTGGAGAAGGAAATGGCTACCCACTGCAGTGTTCTGGCCTGGAAAATTCCATGAATTGTAGAGTCCGTGGGATCGAAAAGAGTCAGACATGACTGAGCGACTTTCACTTTCAATGCCATAAACACTGTTTTACATATATTGAAAGTGAAAGTCACCCAGTCATGTCCAACTCTTTTGCTGACAGAGGTCTGTCTAGTCAAAGGTATTGTTTTTCCAGTAGTCATGTGTGGATTTGAGACTTGGACTATAAAGAAAACTGAGCACTAAAGAAACTGATGCTTTTGAACTGTGGTATTGGAGAAGACTCTTGAGAGTCCCTTGGACAGCAAGGAGATCCAACCAGTCAATGTAAAGGAAATCAGTCCTGATTATTCATTAGCAGGACTGATGCTGAAGCTGAGGCTCCAATACTTTGGCCACCTGATGCAAAGAGCTGACTCTTTGGAAAGGACCCTGATGCTGAGAAAGATTGAAGGCAGGAGAAGAAGGGGACAACAGAGGATGAGATGGTTGTATGGCATCACTGACTTGATGGACATAAGTTTGAGCAAGTTCTGAGAGTCAGTGATGGACAGGGAAGCCTGGGACGCTGCATGCAATCCATGGGGTTGCAAAGAGTTGGACATGACTGAATAACTGGACTGAACTGATATATATATACATATATGCTGCTAAGTCACTTCAGTCGTGTCCGACTCTGTGCGACCCCATAGACGGCAGCCCACCAGGCTCCCCCGTCCCTGGGAGTCTCCAGGCAAGAACACTGGAGTGGGTTGCCATTTCCTTCTCCAATGCATGACAGTGAAAAGTGAAAGAGAAGTCGCTCAGTTGAGCCCAACTCTTAGCGACCCCATGGACTGCAGCCTACCAGGCTCCTCCATCCATGGGATTTTTCCAGGCAAGAGTACTGGAGTGGGGTGCCATTGCCTTCTCTCTCTCTCTCTCTCTCTCTATATATATATATATATATATATATATATATATATATATAAACAATTCATGAAGTTGCAAATTCAGACACAACAGAGCGATGGTCACTCACTCACTCACACACACATGTATGTGTGTTTCTATTGTTTATATACCCATGAATAGGGATATTGAGACATTAGAAATGCTCATTATATTTTTAATAAAAAATATTTTTAGAGCAGTTTTAGATTTACAGAAAAATTGAGAAGTTAGTAGGTATGTATTTACCTCATATCCAGTTTCCCTTATTAACAGCTTTCATTATTATGATACATTTATTACAATGAATGAAATAATGTTGATATATATACTATATAAATATATATCATTATATATGATAATATATGTAAATATAATACCATCATTATAATACCATTATTATCAACTAAAGTCCATAATTTATTTAAGTATCATTAATTTTAACTTAATTTTCTTTTCCAGTTCTAGATTCCATTCAGAATATCATGTTGCATTCACTTGCCATGTCTATTTATGTTCTTCTTGGCATGAGCAGTTTTGCAGACTTCCCATGTTTTTGATGGCTTAGTTTTGAGGAGTATTGGCTAGACGCTTTTTAGAATGCATCTCAATTGGAATTTTTCTGATTTTTTTTTATTAGCAAGACTTGTGTTATGGATTGTTGGGGGAAGAGATAAAATGCCATTTTCATCATATTATATTGAGTACATACTATCAATACAATGTGGCTGCTGTTCTTGGCCCTTATCACCTGGCTGAGATAGTGTTTATCACATTTCTTCACTGAAAGTTTACTCTTCTACACACCCATTCCAGATGGCACCCTGTGGAAGAAAGTCAGTGCTTATTCCCCCTCTAAGGAGTATAGAGTTCTGTTCCACTTCACTGAGGGAAGACTATCTTCTCCTCTTTATATGAATATATGAAATAATTTACTTTTATTCATATGAACTGGCTATTTATTTTATATTTTTAGTTTATAACACTCTTGTCTTTTAAGATGAAAATCTAATAGTCCAACATTCACCATTTGATATAAGAATCTCAGAGAATACTATGGAATTCTTTCTGGAGACAAAGCTCCATAGGTGTTTTGAAATTCTGCATATCTTTTCAGAAGAGACACTATTTCTTTTTGCTCTGTTCAGGGATGCTTGGACAGTGAACAGTCTTATAGGTAATATCTGCCTCCAGAGCAGAGGGCAGATTTATTTATACCCCATGTAAAAGATCTGCGTTTCCTAAGCTGAGGTGTGATGAAAGCCAACCATGGGCAGCATCCATCTGTGCCTCATTGCATTGCCCCCCAGGGATGAACAGTCAGGGTTAACTGGAACTCCCATTCACTGTTGTGCTCTGAGTGATACATCTCTTTTTCTTTGATCCTGGAGTTTCATGTCTTCTGCAAGGATTCATAAAATGGCAACATGCTAACGTGTTAGCTTACAATAAACTGTGGAAAATTCTGAAAGAGATGGGAATACCAGACCACCTAACCTGCCTCTTGAGAAACCTAGATGCAGGTCAGGAAGCAACAGTTAGAACTGGACATGGAACAATAGACTGGTTCCAAATAGGAAAAGGAGTATGTACATGAAGGCTGTATATAGTCACCCTGCTTATTTAACTTCTATGCAGAGTACATCATGAGAAACGCTGGTCTGGAAGAAGCACAAGCTAGAATCAAGATTGTCAGGAGAAATATCAATAACCTCAGATATACAGATGACACCACCCTCATGGCAGAATGTGAAGAGGAACTAAAAAGCCTCTTGTTGAAAGTGAAAGAGGAGAGTGAAAAAGTGGGCTTAAAGCTCAACATTCAGAAAACGAAGATCATGGCATCTGGTCCCATCACTTCACAGGAAATAGATGGGGAAACAGTGGGAACAGTGTCAGATTTTATTTTGGGGGGCTCCAAAATCACTGCAGATGGTGACTGCAGCCATGAAATTAAAAGACACTTACTCTTTGGAAGGAAAGTTATGACCAACCTAGACAGCATATTGAAAAGCAGAGACATACTTTGCCAACAAAGGTCTGTCTAGTTAAGGCTATGGTTTTTCCAGTAGTCATGTATGGATGTGAGAATTGGACTGTGAAGAAGGCTGAGCACTGAAAAATTGATGCTTTTGAACTGTGGTGTTGGAGAAGACTCTTGAGAGTCCCTTGGTCTGCAAGGACATCCAACCAGTCCATTCTGAAGATCAGCCCTGGGTTTTCTTTAAAAGGAATGACGCTGAAGCTGAAACTCCAGTACTTTGGCCACCTCATGTGAAGAGTTGACTCATTGGAAAAGACCCTGGTGCTGGGAGGGATTGGGGGCAGGAGGAGAAGGGGACGACAGAGGATGAGATGGTTGGATGGCATCATGGACTCGATGGACATGAGTCTGGGTGAACTCCGGGAGTTGGTGATGGACAGGGAGGCCTGGCGTGCCATGATTCATGGGGTCGCAAAGAGTCAGACATGACTGAGCAACTGAACCGAACTGAACTGAAGTAGGCAAAATCGCACTCCTTCGCAGTTTGGGGCCACCCAACCAATGACTCACAAACACACACAGTTTACAAACCAGTAAGTCAGCTGTGTATATCAAGTTGTTTCATAGCTCTAATGGACTATCTGTTCAGCGTCCAGCCCCTCAAGTCTCTGCGCTGATGGCAATGCTTTCAGAATCACTTGCAGGAACCTCCAGTTTCTACTGGCTGATGGTGGCCCCAGAGCTAGCCAGTTTCTTGCTCCAGGGGCGCTGCTCATTGCTCACAGAAGTCCTGCTTCCTGGAGCCAGAGAAGTGCTGGGTTATCAGAAATAGCAAAGAAAACATCTTTCTCTCCCGTTTCATAGTCTACACAATTGGCTACATGGACCCAAGTCCACTTCCTTAGACTAGGATCCCCCAAAACTTCCATACCTACATGTGTCTTTTCTCTGCAACACAGTTTAAAAAATATTTGGGAAGAGCCAGAAAAATGTTACCCAAGAGGCTCATAAATAACCTTTCCTCAGTCTAAGGCTTTTCTATAGACAACAATGTGTAATGGGTTGCTGCAGATGCAGCTTTGTGTATCATTGAGGGTTCTTTCAGTTATGAATAATAGAAGCCACCACAAAATTGATTAAAGTTACAGAAGGAGTTTACTTTTTTAACCTATAGAGTATGTTTAAAAACAAACAAAAAAAAGCAATCTTTCAAAGCTCAATCCAGTAGCTTAAACATATACTCAGCCTGCTGTTCTTACTGTCAATCTCTTCTCAGCCTGTAGGGGGTCAGCATCCTCACGACTAACTCTACGTGTGGCTTCAAGATGTTTGCAAGCAGCTACCAGGGCCGGGGGCTCTCTCATTTTCTCATTTATATTTGTGAATGAAAGAGAACTTGTTTCTCCCCACAGTCTCAAAACAAAAATCTTAGGCTTAACTTCATTCTTTGCGTCCATCTTGAACCAATCACTTTGACATGGGCATCTACTTCCAAAGAGTATTTTAGACCAGGGAGAGAATGGGGGATGGTTCCGCTGAAACCACTGGCAAATGCACAGTGAGAGAGGCACAGAGTGTACACGGGAGAGGGAGACAGTCCATGCATGCGCCTCAGTCGTGTCTGACTGTTTGCTAGTCCACCAGGTTGCAATGGCCACAGGGTTCTCCAGGCGAGAATGCTGGAGAGGGTTACCCATGCCCTTCTTCAGGGAATTTTCCAGACACAGGGATGGAACCCACATTTCTTACATCCCTTGCATTGGCAGGTGGGTTCTTTATAACTAGCGCCACCTGGGAAGCCCAAATATATTATTACTCTGATATAAATCACCGTGACTAGGCAGCCAGCAGGATATCTTCAGCTACCAACTAGACGTGTCCCTGAGTACCTGACTCAGATTCAGCTTAATGATTACATTTGCAAGACAAAGGCAATTATTCCTGAAGCTCTCTTTCTATACACACAAACATACCACTTACCTAGCATATTTTACAGTGCTATTTTATATCTCAAATAATGTAGTGAGGGTGAAAAAAAAAAGATTGGAAAATAATGAAGCAAGCATTATATACATTTTAATCCTCATCGAACATCAAAATATACTCCCCATTTGTCAGATCTGTATTTAAATGAGGCCAACTGCTCCTAAATTATCTAGTAATCATCAATCAGCTTCACATATTTCAGTTTTTTTTTCTCCTTTCTGTCCTTCTGAAATCTCCTGCAATTATCAGATATTTTCTGCTCAGGCAGTAAAATCTGTTTCTCTAACGCCAAGGAAACAATTATTTAGAGCTCACCACACACAGAGAGAGACAACATGCGTATGTATGAGATGGATAGAATGCAATATCAATCAATATTGTAATGCCAGGCACACAGGAGAAAATAAATAGTAGGTGATTTGATTACACTTTCCTTCCAAGTATCAAATGCTCTTTAAAATTTCTTACTGAAACTACTCTTTATCTTTCCCATTAGATAAGGTATTGGTATTAGCCAAGAAAGTAATGGTTTTGTATGTGTAGTCCAATAAATAGAGCTTAAAAGTTTATTATCAAACATATTGCATGCTGCAGTAAAAGTGATCTATACTCCTGGAACCTATTCAGCACATAGAAAAACACTGACGGGCCAAGATGGGTGTTTGTCAACCCCCTGGAAAGGCAGCTCTTCACAGAAGGAGACGTCAGCTTGCCGGAATACATTCTTCTTTCACTCAAATACGAAATCAGTTCCAATTGAAAGTGCTTTGGAAAACATGCTATGCAAATAGAATGGATTTAGCATTTACTGAATGAATCAAATCCAGGCTCTGAGTAGGAGCCTGGATCTTGGATCCATAACACTGAAACCTGAATTCTGATTCCATTAATTTCCTTTAAATTATTATCTTCACAGTCCTGTGGTTCCTTTGCTCCAGTATCAGAAATTGCACTCTGGTTGCTGACGAGGGCTTTCTTGTTTATATATATGCATTGCCTTGCTTGCCCAGTGTCTAAAAAAAGGTCTGAACCAACAGTAAAGGTGTTGAGAATTTTTAAACTACAACTCAGATGTGAGTCTCTCTAGACAATGCCGAGCTCTGGTCCTTCTGGATTCTCTTCTCACAGGAAACAGTGCTCAGGACTGAGTAGTATCTGCCCATCACAGACAGAGTGGGGGCCCAAGCAAGTCTGTCTCTCTGTGCTTCTCGCAGTCTCCTGATGGAAGCTCAAGCACCAACAGAGGTTTCTTCACATGCTTATGCTGTTGCTTTTCTTACAGGAGAAATATTATTACTCTGTGCCTATGTTACATAGAAGAAAGGGAGGACATCAAGTACAAAAGGGAAGTAATCATTTCTTTTGTGGTTGTTTGATAAACGAAAAAAAAAATGAGTGCTTATTTGGAAAAGTATTCTAGCACATTCTTTCATTTACTTTCCCATCTTTGATTCATAAGGCATTCTGCTAACCCTGTCCTAGTTAAACCAAAATTCAAATTGAAGGGTTTTATCCCTGCCCTATCCTACATATGAGGTGTTCTCCCTGGTGGCTCAGCTGGTGAAGAATCCACCTGCAATGTGGGAGACCTGGGTTCAATTCCTGGGTTGGAAATATGCCCTGGAGAAGGGAAAGGCTACCCACTCCAGTATTCTAGCCTGGAGAATTCCACAGACACAGTCCACGGGGTTGCAAAGAGTCAGACAGGACTGAGCAACTTTGACTTTCACTTCGCAGGTGTTCTCCTCCTTTTATTTACACAGTTCTCAGTTCCCACATGTCCTTGCCATTCTCTCACACTCTTAAAATCGCAAGTCACTTCATTGGCAGGTGATATCCCATCTCCTCTATGAAGCCTCTATCATATCCACAATTAATTGGAAAGTAATGGTAACCATGGTGAGTCTCTCATATACACAGCTAATGTCTTATTTAAATTCTTGTCTTATTACCCCATCATGATTACAAACTTCAGGGAACCAGCTCCAGTCACTCTGAGTTTCCTCCCTGACGTGCATACTCAATAATCCTTTATTTCCTGGTGGATTCTTATTCAAACAGCAAAAAGGCAGAGACATTGTCATATCTTGATGTGTTGGCAAGTTTAGGACAGTGAAGCCACTCAGGACATATTCTGTCCCCTTTCTTTTGTGTCTTTTCTCTCCTCTCCTGCAGTCTGAAGTATCATCCAGACACTCACACATCTTGCACCCACATCTTGGGCCAGTCTGGTAAATCCCCTGGATCCAACCCCATAGGCATGATATGAATTTTCTCTTACAATAGACAATATAATGAGTAGTTGAACATGTGTAAACATATAAAGCAACTAGGGAAAAGTGATCCCTAAGGATAAAGACGGCTCAATGTGTTTTGAAAACATGCAGCAGGAAGACAATGCCACAGGGGTTTCACCAGAAAATTCCATTTTATTTTCATAGCTTCTTAAGTAGCTAAGATTTAAATATTTGGATTTGGGAGCTTTACTCTTTGCTATGTGGCCTGTTATGTTTAGCGTCTCTCTTTTTATAATATAACGTCAAAAAGAAATTGTCAAGTTTCACCCTTGAGCAAAGCACATCCGGTATTTCTCATGTTTTGCTGAAGATCTTTTTTGAGAGACAGAAAATCTCCTAAGATGAAGAACCTTCCAGAACTCATAGATCTAATTTGACTCTTTGAGCTGGAGAACAATGCTGTCTTTCTTACCATATTTGGGTGTTTGAAAGGAGTCTACTCCTTCTTCCAAACAGAAATAATTGACATGCACAAAAAAAGCAGCATCACTGAAGACCTCCCAAAAAGTTTGGAGTTTAGTTCTGTGTGGTTTATTTTTATTCTTGTTTTACTCAAGCTGGTTTGCTCTTCCATAAGCATATGCACCATATGCGACCGAAGACTGCTAAAAGCACTTTTAAACAGAAATCCCAAAAAGGAAGAAATGAAACTAAACAGAAAGAAAATGAAACTAACAGTTCATTTTAATGTGTGTTTAGAAAGAACGTCTGATGAGAGAATTAATGTTCCTAAATTCTTGGTAGATATAGTGGTACATTTACAAGGACTGGGGTTGAAGAGATAAATTTAAAATTATGTTACTTTTGAAAACACAGCTCCTTGAATGAGAGTAAAGAATAAACACAAGACCCACTGCCTTGTTTTCTGATAATTGGGTTAGACATTGCATCATCTGGTAGAATATAAAAACACACGATTGAAATCATCTGACATTTTCCTTTGTTCCTTAACATATTGAAGCTGTGCAGCCCATGAATATGGATTTAAAAATCTAGAAGAAGCCAGATTTTATCAAACAACCCAATAAATCAGGACTTTTGAATGTTTGTCTTGTAGTCACAGAGGGAAGTTTTGGAACTCACGAGCCTTACTTACAGCTCATTAAAAGAGAGAAGAGGAATCAATACTTAAGGAATTTGTGAAGATAAATAGCACCCAGAACAGAGGAAGCACTCATTAAATGATTTTTGAAATGGACTTGAGACATGTATGCTAATATTTTGTAAATGCTTGTTATTTGAGAGAAGTCTTTATTCATAGTCATCATTGTGTGGTACAATCAATAGGTTTAGATTTAAACTAGAAATTGAATAAAATAACTCAATACCACAGTAAAATTGAGGCAGAGGGCAACACAGAAACTTCCCAAGGCCATTAGACAAAAAATTAATGTTGATGCTTCCAAGCTCTATCTGGTCTTATACATCAGTTTCTCTACGTATCACTAACCACTAAATAGGGGAAAACAAAACCCAAAATAAAGCCAGAAAACACTCACATAAGACATTATGTTTGTAATTCACCCTGTTGTCCTTCTTGATCCCATAAACATTTAGCCCAACAAGTAAATAGCTTCATATCTACAGTATGTGACACCAAGCTTCATACTATAAGAGGCTGAATATCATAGGAGTATACTTGCAAGCTCAGAAGAGACATAGCTGAAGTGTAAAACTCATCTTTATCACTGCATTAGCATCTATGCTATGTAATCATTTACCACAAACTTCATGATGGAAAACACTGCATATTACCATCTTGCTCCTTCTGATAGGAGACCCACGCTCTGCAGGGCTGGGTCCTCTGCTTACAGCCTCGCAAAGCTGCAATCAGGGACTTGGCTGCGCTGTGTTACCGTCTAAATCTCAGGGCCCTTCTCCAAGCTTTTCTTCTTGTGAGCTGAATTCAGTGTTTGTTATGGATTTGGAATTCATGGTGATTTACTTCTTCAAAATCAGCAGGCAAAACACTTGCTAAAAGGAGGTTGTTCTTTTAAACACTTTCACTTAATTAGGTTGAGTTCACTCAAGATGACCCCCCTTTGGAATTAAATTAAAAAAATAATAATTTATTAATGACCTGGATTAAATCAGCAGACCTCCAACATTGTCACATTATGAGTCTGTTCAGTTCAGTTCAGTAGCTCAGTCATGTCTGACTCTTTGCGACCCATGAATTGCAGCACTCCAGGTCTCCCTGTCCATCACCAACTCCCGGAGTTCACTCAGACTCACGTCCATCGAGTCGGTGATGCCATCCAGCCATCTCATCCTCGGTCATCCCCTTCTCCTCCTGCCCTCAATCCCTCCCAGCATCAGAGTCTTTTCCATGAGTCAACTCTTCACATGAGGTGGCCAAAGTACTGGAGCTTCAGCTTTAGCATCATTCCGTCCAAAGAACCCAGGGCTGATCTCCTTCAGAATGGACTGGTTGGATTTCCTTGCAGTCCAAGGGACTCTCAAGAGTCTTCTCCAACACCACAGTTCAAAAGCATCAATTCTTTGGCACTCAGCTTTCTTCACAGTCCAACTCTCCCATCCATACATGACCACTGGAAAAACCATAGCCTTGACTAGATGGACCTTTGTTGGCAAAGTAATGTCTCTGCTTTTCAATATGTTATCTAGGTTGGTCAAAACTTTCCTTCCAAGGAGTAAGCATCTTTTAATTTCATGGCTGCAATCATCATCTGCAGTGATTTTGGAGCCCCACCCCCCCCTGCAAAAAAAAAAAATCTGACAGTGTTTCCACTGTTTCCCCATCTGTTTCCCAGGAAGTGATGAGAACAGATGCCATGATCTTAGTTTTCAGAATGTTGAGCTTTAAGCCAACTTTTCCACTCTCCTCTTTCACTTTCAACAAGAGGCTTTTTAGTTCCTCTTCACTTTCTGCCATAAGGGTGATGTCACTGCATATCTGAGGTGATTGAGATTTCTCCCAGCAATCTTGATTCCAGCTTGTGCTCCTTCCAGTCCAGCATTTCTCCTGATGTACTCTGCATATAAGTTAAATAAGCAGGGTGACAATAGACAGCCTTGATGTATTCCTTTTCCTATTTGGAACCAGTCTGTTGTTCCATGTCCAGTTCTAACTGTTGTTTCCTGATCTGCATACAGATTTCTCAAGAGGCAGGTCAGGTGGTCTGGTATTCCCATCTCTCAGAATTTTCCACAGTTAATTGTGATCCACACAGTCTATTTGTGATCCACATAGTCAAAGGCTTTGGCATAGTCAACAAGGCAGAAATAGATGTTTTTCTGGAACTCTCTTGCTTTTTTGATGATCCAGCAGATGTTGGCAATTTGATCTCTGGTTCCTGTGCCTTTTCTAAAACCACCTTAAACATCTGGAAGTTCATGATTCTGTTAGTTAGCAGTAAGTCATGGGTCTTGCTCACACTCAAGAAAAGGAGAAGAATGGTATCAAGTCATGACTGACCTTAAGCTATGTCTACGTCAATCATTTCCAAGATGTTCAACCTGGGGCAAGCTATTTACTGTCTCTGAAGCACCTATTTACAAGTCTGTAGAAGGGAACTAGCAGGTGAACCTGCTTACTATGATTGTTTTGAGGACAAAATTAAAGCATTTATGTAGAGTATTTAGTACTATGACAGCAAATTCTTAGAATGTGTTAGTTCTTGTTTTCAATGTGTATACTGTGCAGAATACAAATCATTTTAAACAAATTTTGAGTTGAATTATTTTTGAATAGTTAGGCTATGTATCTGTTTATACATACATATTTTACTATATATATGTGTGTATGTGTACATATATATATGTGTGTGTGTGCATGCATATATGGGGCTTTCCTGGTGGTTCAGGGATAAATAATCTGCTTGCCAATGCAGGAGACACAGGTTTGATCCCTGGGTAGGGAAGATCCTCTGGAGAAGGAAATGACAACCCACTCCAGTATTTTCTCTGGAAATCTTATGGATAGAGGAGCCTGGCAGGATAGTCCATGGGGTTGCAAAAGACTTAGACACAACTTAGTGATTAAATGACAATAACAATGTGCATATGTATACATTTATATTCATATGTATTCACTTACATGAGGGAGTCTCATCAAACCTTTATTATCAAGTCTTAAGGTCAACTTTGGGGAGAAATATAAATTAAATTAACAAATTGCTTTCTCTTTAATTTGTAAGTGTAAAATCCTCTGAATAAATGATAAAAACTTATTTATAAGATTCTGATAAACAGAAGCGTTTCCCAAGTTGTATTACACAAAACTTTTATTAGGCAGACAAAATTCTAAAGGGATCATGTGGTCAAACAAACTCAGGATATTTGGGTTTAAATAGCATTTTAAGGTTTTCTTACTTCAGGCAAAATTTCTGAGGTGTCATTGAGCATGGAACCCCTGTTTTCATTTCTGAGCACATTCCTGGGCTTCTATTCCTGAAAAAGGCCTTCCAAGAAACTCTGAGCTACATGGGCTAGTTCACACAGAAGGGAAAACATATGCCTGCAGTCGAGATGGTTTCCCTTTTTAGGTCTTCTGCATCTCTGCACGATGATTCATTTTTCACTTAGTGTTTGAGCACTTACCACCTGACTCCTGTGTGCCAAGTTATCATAAACTACAGCTTCATGTTTTTCCTAAATTCATATGTTCAAATCCTACGGCCCCAAAATGATGGTATTTGGAAATAGTGTTTTGGGATATGATAAGGGTTAGATGAGGTTGTAAAGTTGTCTTGGTCCAATGGGCTTATTGCCTTCGTAAGCAGATGACACCACCCTTATGGCAGAAAGTGAAGAGGAACTAAAAAGCCTCTTGATGAAAGCAAAAGAAGAGAGTGAAAAAGTTGGCTTAAAGCTCAACATTCAGAAAATGAAGATCATGGCATCCGGTCCCATCACTTCATGGGAAATAGATGGGGAAACAGTAGAAACAGTGTCAGTCTTTATTTTCCTGGGCTCCAAAATCACTGCAGAGGTGACTGCAGCCATGAAATGAAAAGACGCTTACTCCTTGGAAGAAAAGTTATGACCAACCTAGACAGCATATTCAAAAGCAGAGACATTACTTTGCCGACTAAGGTCCGTCTAGTCAAGGCTATGGTTTTTCCTGTGGTCATGTATGGATGTGAGAGTTGGACTGTGAAGAAGGCTGAGCACTGAAGAATCGATGCTTTTGAACTGTGGTGTTGGAGAAGACTCTTGAGAGTCCCTTGGACTGCAAGGAGATCCAACCAGTCCATTCTGAAGGAGATCAACCCTGGGATTTCTTTGGAAGGAATGATGCTAAAACTGAAGCTCCAGTACTTTGGCCACCTCATGCAAACAGTTGACTCATTGGAAAAGACCCTGATGCTGGGAGGGATTGAGGGCAGGAGGAGAAGAGGACGACAGAGGATGAGATGGCTGGATGGCATCACCAACTCGATGGATGTGAGTCTGAGTGAGCTCCAGGAGTTGGTGATGGAGAGGGAGGCCTGGCATGCTGCAATTCATGGGGTCGCAAAGAGTTGGACACGACTCAGCGACTGAACTGGACTGAAGGAGAGTATCAGAGAGCTTGTTCACTCTTTCTTTGCACACACAAGTTGAGTAAAGGCCATGTGAACAAATGGTGTGAAACATCTGTCTGAAAGCCGGGGACAAAGCTCTCATCAGGATCTGATTCTGCTGAGACTCTGAACTCTGACTCCCAGACTCCAGAATTGTGAAAAACAAATCTCTGTTGTTTAAGCCACCCAGTCTGTGGCATTTTGCTATGGCAGTCTGAGCACACTTATGGACAAATAAAGTCTGTAAGTTTCCTCATTTTATGTTCACAATACCAGTCAGAGATAAATAATCCAGGCTTCTGTTTTAGAGGCTCAGGAAGGCTATTAAACTTAACCACGTTCCACAAGTAAAAAGAGTCAGGAGTTAAACTCAAATCTTCCTAAGCTTGTGTACTTTTCATCACATCACATCATTAATACCTTTCTAGCCTGAGAATGATGGTTTGTGTGATCTGCTGTTGAGATAGAACAGCACATAGCATGGACACTAATTAAAACATTACCCCCTGCTTAGAAAGGGCTTCCTGGGGGCTCAGTGTTAAGGAGTCTGCCTGCCAACGCAAGAGATACAAGAGATATGGGCTCAGTCCCTGGGTTGGGAAGATCCCCTACAGGAGGAAATGGCAGCCCAATCCAGTATTCTTCCTGAGAAAATCTCATCGACAGTCCACGGGGTCTCAAAAATTGAACACAACTGAGAAACTATGAAACGTGCTTAAAAAAAGGACTTGAAGCAAAATAAACATTTTAAACCCTTAAATCACAAATACATGCCTTCGTGAGGATTTTTTATACATTGAATCCCAATATATGTTCAATAACACTTCAATGAGCTTCCAATGCATTTCCATATGAATGCAGTCTGTGATACCCTGGCAATGAGAAGAGTGAGAAACATTTTAGTTCACTGCAAAAACAAGTCTTCAGTTTTCACAATCACACTATATAATCAATTGTACCATAATGGTTTTGAAAAAAATCTTTTTCAACTCAGGCTTCATGGGAAGGAATATACATGAAAATTAAAAATAAAAAAAAAGAACATCTATTCAGTATGAATAAAGGAGCAGTGAGTTTTTTTTTTTTTTTTTTAAACGGAGGAATAATCAGAAATAAAAATGTTGCAAGCTGATGACTTTTAACAAAGAATTTCTAACCTTTCTGTTGTTGTACTACGTTTTCTCTTTGTGAAAATGTCTTTCTTATATTCTTGCATCAGGAAAATACATCATAGTCAAACTTCCGGAGGTCTTAGCAGGGTGTAACACCCAGGTGCACCAACCACTCTGTGGAAAACAAGGCCTGTGACCTCAAATAAAAAGAAAAGAGAAAAGAAATGAAAATACTATAAATAAAACCTGTTCTTATGCCTCCCACTATCCCCAAACTGCTGACATGCAGTTTACAAGCTTATTTTACTAACCAAAAACTGACCAAGATATATGATTCAACTTCCGTGTCTCAACTGCCTTCCTGTCCCTCTTATCCATGTAGACACCTTTGATGTCCACTTTCAGCTGAAGTAATCTCAGTGAAAATCATAGAGTAGGGGGTGGGGGTGGAAGAGCTCAGAATTATTTATTCCAGATCCTAGAATAACCCCTGAAATGTACACCCATCTTCCCCCAAAACAGTCTTGCATTTCTTGTGATTGCTTTCAAACAATTATTTCTGAATTTGCTACATTTTTTTTATTCTTACGGATTTATCTCAGTGACACAATATGTAGATAATTTAAAGATATGAAATTTAAAAAAAGAAAAAAACCTCTTAGTAAATATCTACTTGGTTACAAAGAAGTTAAGCTAGCTCTTGCCCTCTAGACTTGTGCCATCTGAAATAAATTTCTGTGAAGAGGGAAATTTCTACCCTTTCTCCATTAGATACTTGTGACTGGCAACTGGGCTCATAAAACGTGGCTAGATTGACTGAGGACCTGTATTTTAAATTTTATCTATTTACGTTAAATAAAATTTAAAAGCTGTATGAATGGCTAGCATGTTGGAAAGCAAGGAAATGTGATATGCTTCCACTATCATCCCTCCTATCAGTAAGGATAAGGCTAGATTCTAACTAATAGATGATTAAAGAAAGCAAGAGTTGACTTTCTTCTGCAAAAATTTTAGGGAAAATTTGTCTGAAATGGTCTGGAGATGGGGTGGTATTTATTTCAGGATGTTAGAAACTGTAATGCCTACTTTCTGGACCATAGTTTCACCCAAGCTGGATGGAGCACCTCATTCTCACTAAAAGTCAGATGAAGACAATGAAGAAAATAACAGAGTGCAGTTGCTAGCAGTCTGCTAATTAGGGCCCAGAATTTGGCCCTAGCCCTTCTGCTCACATACCACTGTCTACAACTGGCCTCAAGGCTGCGCTTGACTGCAAAGGACAATTGGGAATAGAGACTTTTATTCTGAGTAGTCATTTGTTTAGCAAACAACAACAAAACTTCTATTGTTTTGAAAGTAGGGGGAGATGGAGATGAAAAGACCATCAGTCTCTTCATTCAGTAAGAAGAAATATAAACTTGAAAGGGACAGAAGAAAGGATTTATGGAGGAAAAAGGCAGAAGAGGAAAAAATGGCTCTAAAGATGAAGTATTATCACTTGGTAAGACACCTCAAGATGACTTCCATTTTATATTTGTAAACTTCACAGTGATGAATTTGAAAACAGCTATGTGTAATTGCCAGAAATTCAGAGTATATGTTTCCTTTTGATGCTACTTTTGAAAATTTCCTGAGGATCCCAATTTTCCTTCAGATTATGGGCTATTGTTCAATGCACTTCAGCATCCTCATGCATATACACACACACAAATAGCTTTTCAGTTCTGAATTCCACCAACAGCTAATGCTTTAATGCTTAATGAACAATTTCTCTACTTTTAGATAGATCAGAAAGCAACTTGGGTTAATGCAGAGAAACAATGGCAGTCCTGAGTAAGCAAAGTGTAATATATAGCATTTTTCCTTTTAATTGTATCATTTGCTCTGGGATTTTCTGATTGTTTCCAGAATCCTCTTATCCTGTGCAACTTCAAGTATGGTCCACCAACTAAAGCCTTTCTACAAAATGAGAAGAGCTCATTACAAACCCATGTAGCAGCCTGAAAGAACAAAAGTATGTCTGTTAAATCTAATAATAAAACATGGGGGCTTATATTTTGCATGTCTTTTATTTCATTGTCTAGTAACTTTTATTGGATTTTTAAAAAGTTACAGCCTTGGATGTGTTGGAAATTTAAAATAAAAAATAAAATATTTGGACATTCACCTAGAGTAGTTTGAAAAACATACATAAGCCTAACTTCCTACTTTGTCTTTTTGCTAAGGAATAAAACTTACCAGCAAAGCTTCATTTGCCACAATAAAAACGTTGCTCTTTCACAAACATTAAAAAAATAGGAGGGAAACCACACAAATAACCAAACATCCAAACAGAAACTCTCCTAATTTGCCAGGCACCCATGCCCAGCCTCTGTCTCCAAGGAGTGTGCCCCTGCTGATCGTTTAGTTTAACTTGGGATTTCATCTGAAAACTATAAGAAACATGGAACAAATCTAGATTACACATTCAAATAGCACTGTGAAAAGGAAACTCCCAGACCTGGGCGGTTGCTAAGGAAAAAGCCACCGTTCACGTGTACCCTCGCCTTGGGACCACGTCACAGCGTTCAGTCCCCCTCTGTTGACTCACCCACCACCAGCTAAACATACACACACAAGGTGCACAGTCCAAGCACCCGCACAGAGTGCATCTGCTTAGGCCCGATTTCTCATAATCACTCACGGCTTTCTCCCTCAAACCCTAGAGTAAAGTTGAGAAGAGTAGAAGATACCAAACTTTGAAGAGATTCTAGAGATCAGAAAAGCAGGACTACAATTTAAATTATGCCCTTTCCATTTAAAAATTCTACATCAATGTGCAAGAGTATTGAATTTATGTGTCTTTATGTTTCAGAACATTTATAAAATTCCTGTCTTCTGTGCAGTTTTTCAGATTGTCTTAATCCGCTTGGACTGCTGTAAGAAAAGTAGTGTCAGTGTGTGGTTCATAAGCAAGAAATATGTATTTCTCATAGTGCTGGAGGTTGGGAAGTCATGGTCGTGGTGCTGGGCGATTTGATGTCACTTGAGGACTCCTTTTCTGAAGGTCATTTTTTACTTGTAACCTCACATGGCCAAAGAGCCAAGAAAACATTCATGAGCCTCTTGTGCATGCAGGGCTGCGTGCTAAGTCACTGCAGTATCTGACCCTGTGCAACCCCATGGACTGTAGCCCGCCAGGCTCCTCAATCCATGGGATACTCCAGGCAGGAATAGTGGAGTGGGTTGTCATGCCCTCCTCCAGGGGATCTTGCCACCCCAGGGATGGAGCCTGAGCCTCTCTGTCTCCTGCATTGGCAGGCAGGTTCTTTGACACTAGCTCCACCTGGGAAAACCCCTTGAGTCTCTTGTATCAGGGCATGAATCTCGTTCCTAAAGTCTCCACCCTCATGGCCTAATCACTTCCCAAAGGCTCCACCTCAAGTACCATCATATTGAGGGTTAAGTCTTCAACACACGAATTTTGGGAGACGTCACCATTCTATCCACAGAGCAGATGAAAAATACACAGATGAAAAGTTTAAAAAAAAATGTAACATAGCTTTTAAAATTTGTTTCTTCTTTGTCTATGGAGAAAAAATGGATTGAGAGAGAGAGCACATTATCCTCCAGGTTTTATAATCAAGTCACTCTAAAAATTGTCTCAAATACATTTTTTCCCACATCTCTTCTTCCCATGTTCATGTTGTCTCTTACCCTGACTGCTTATCTTCATGCATGCCTATCTTAAACATTTCTGAATAGTTGCTTCTGCCTACATGCCCTTATCTTAAGTTCCTTGATGACAGGAGCTATGTCTTCTTCAGCCTTGCGTATCTAGATCATTATATAGGGTCTGGCCCTTGGAAGGCACTCAGTAAATATTTTCCAATTGAAAGTTTTCCTCCTTCTCTTTTCCTGATCAAGTGCTAGATAATATTTTGCTGGGCCAGCTGAATTTGCAGAGTACCTCTTCTAACTCTCCTTTTCCTTTCAAATCATTAAAGCAATTAAGTGTGAATACACACACACACACTCACACACACACATAACCCCATTTATTAGATGTGAAAAGAGCAAAACAAATTAGAGTACTAACAATTTCCCTTCTCTTCTTGGTTTCAGACCATAATATCCTCATAATCAGGGAATAGTTTCTAAGACAAGTCTGCTGACAGCAAAGATGTTACTGAACTTACTTATATTCATGTTAAGAGCCTGATGGGTAGATACCCATGTTTGGTTGCTTAGCTTATTCCTAAAAGGAACTTGCAAGGGTAAAACCATACCTCAAAGTGTCCTTGGGACTGTCTGTGACTTATTGCATCAGTGCTAATTCCCAACGTTTATGGTTCTTTCATTCCTATCTCTACATACCTGTCCTGTAGAGTTGGGTAGTTTTACTCTGCTCCATCTCCCCAAAATCAATTAAAGCAGACAAAGAACACTTATCTCACTGGTGGTTTTATCATTCTAAGATGGAGGAAAAGAACAAGATGTGCTGCTAATTTTGGCTTAAAGTATTTTAACTTAAATAGGGAGACACATTTGTTAAACTGCATTATTCTTCTTGAGTCATTTGCACTGGTTAAAAGACTATTTTTGAGTCACAATATATTCCGAGTCAAACATATTAACTCTTTGAACACTGACCATTAATTTCAACTTGGCTTTTTATAACTGCCATTTTATGAGGGGGAGTCAAGTGAGAAAGGAACATAATTTCTACAGGAAAAAAAAAAAGTCATCTTGAACCCAGGGTGCAAGAGTAGAATATTCAATCAAATCTTTAATTTGCATATTCAAAAAATCCAGAAATTTGGTACCCAGCTCACATTCTAATTTATATATAATATTTTATTTTAATGAATTTATGTTATTTGCATAACTTCAATGATTTTGTTTGCTATCTGCATTTTAGAGAGCCTTTAAAATACAGGGTATTCTTTTGTTTTCAGTCTTGGGTTGGGCTAGGAGACTTGGTTTCCTAAACCATGTGACTTTTTGAAAGATAAGGCTCAGAAAAACCCTGTTTTCCAGATGCCTATTTCCACAATTAGCTGTCATGGTTTTGCTTCTTCCTAGCTTCTAGTGGCCATCCTTGGTGTCCCTAGGCTTGAGACCGCATCACACCAATCTTTACATCTCTTTTCACTTGGCCATCTTCCCTCTGTATATGTCTATATCTCTGTTTTCTTTTTGTGAGGACCCTGGTTCATTGTATTATGACAGACTTGGCCCAGTATAACATCATCATAACTGTGCCTGCAAAGACTCTATTTTCACAAAGGACATTAAAAGAAGTATTTGATAAATGATGTTGACAAAATAAATTTAAGCCTATCTAGTTATATAAAGGTGTGCCACACTCTCTTTTGATGGGCAACCTCATTCTCAAAGGTACGGAACTCACTAATGGAGGGAGTGACTTGGTGTCCCCACAGTCCTGAAAGCACAAAAACATTGCTATGTTTCTAATGTAGTCAAGATCACGTGGATTATTGATAAAAATTGTGGGCAATCAAGTCAGAATGCCCAATTTCAACATGCTGTTCTACCATTCACTAACGAGCACTTCATCTAGTAATTTCCCTTCTCCGTGCCTCAGTTTCACCTTCAGGAAACATGGGGAAGTGAATAGGATGTCTTCCAGAGAGTTGGGAGGATGAAAGGAGGTGATGCATGGAACACGTTTACAACAGTGGACAATGAGACAGCTCCCAAGATTGGTATTATCACTGCTGCTGTTGTTGCTGATGCTTGGTTTTCTAAGGAACTTAAAGATGCTCTCTGCTGTCATGTCCATTAGGTAAATGTACCTGCTATTAGCCTTTGATTCTCTGCTTTTCAGTTCTTATCATCAACCTGATTCCAAGAAGCAGTATCAACAAAGTGATGCTCAAAGGAGATGCCATCCATCCTACTGTTGGAATACCATGAGTCGGTGCTCACTATCACACTATGTGGCCTAAACACCACATCAAGTACTCTCCACTTATCAGTTGCAGGGTTTTTTGTTTGCTCATTTATTTTGTTTTGCTTTTTTGTAATTTATATAACAAGGCTTTGGGGATGTTTCTATCAGAAGAGTTTGCTAGCCAAAGGGAAAGTCTATCAACAGCTACTCACTATAATCTGTTGTACTCTTCGATCTTTCTAGAGATTTGCATAACTGTGTTTCTGGATATTTCATAAAATCATGTGCAGGAATTTTACTTTAGCATTTGTCACTGTTCTATGCTGAAGGACATTATCATAAAAATCCTATTACCCTGTCTATTATATTCATTTCAGAGATGCTGTTTATTAGAGTTCATTCAATATATCAGATGTTGTGCTAAACGTTTTACATAAATTAGTTCAGAAGTCCTCACTACAGCTCCATGAAGTGGTAATATCATGGTCATTCTTTTATATGCAAGGCTACTGATATTTATAGATATAAAGTATCTTGCCGAGGATCTTACAGCCAGTAAGGGATGTGGCCAGGATGTAAATTCAGCCAGGTTGACTGAGTGGAACAAGCCACCTCAAAATTTCATGTTTACTGAGAATGTTTACTTGAAAATATTACACTTTTCAGTGTACAAATCTTTCAACTGCTTGGTTAAATTTCTTTCAGATTTTTTTTTATTCTTTTTGATGCTATTGTAAATAGATTGGAAGATTTAATACCATCCATAATAATCAGCTCAAAATAAAGACTTGAACATATGACCTAAAATCTTAAAATTCCTAGAAGAAAATACAGCTTCTTGACATTGGTCTTCAGAATTTTTTATGTTGGATTTGGTACTAAAAGCAAAAGCAACAAAAGGAAAAATAATCAAGTGGGACCACATCAGACTAAAAAGTTTCTGCAAAATTGACTTAAATAACCCAAATAACCCAATTAAAAATGGGCAAAGGACCTTGACAGACACCTTTTAGAAAGATCCAGGTACATGCAAAGATGCTCAACACCACTATTCATCAGAGAAACGAAATCAAAACCACAGCGAGACAGTGCCTTATACTTGTTACAATTCCCATTATTGAAAACAAATCAAATACTAATGAGGTTGTGGAGAAAAGAGAATTTTTTTACACTGTTTTGAATGTAAACCGGTACAGCCACTGTGGAAAGCAGTGTGGAGGTGCCTAAGGAAATTAAAAATAGAACTTCCATATGATCTAGCAATCCCACTTCTGGGTATATATCCAAACGAAATGAAATCATTATCTCAAAGAGATATTTGTATTCCCATGTTCACTGTAGCATTACTCACAGTAGTCAAGTTATGATCAACAATCTCTGTCAAAGGATGAATAGATAAAGATATGGTATATACGCACAATAGAATATTACTGATCCTTTAAAAAGAAGGAAAGAAAGTGAAAGAAAGTGAAAGTGAAGTCGCTGAGTCATGTCCGACTCTTCACGACCCCATGGACTGTAGCCTACCAGGCTCCTCCCTCCATGGGGTTCTCCAGGCGAGAGTACTAGAGTGGGGTGCCACTGCCTTCTCCAGGGGATCTTCCTGACCCCAGGACGAACCCAGGTCTCTCGCATTCCAGGCAGACGCTTTAACCTCTGAGCCACCAGGGAAGCCCAAAAAGAAGGAAACCCTTCCACTTGTAACAACGTGAATGATACTGGAAGGCATTAAGTGAAAAAAGACAGAAAGACAAACTGTGTGTATATATATACATACATATATACATACATACATACCTACATACATAAAACTCATAGAAACAGAGTATAATGGTGGTTGCTAGGGGCTAAAATGTGGGTTAAAGGGGGACATTTTGGTAAAAGGGTACAAATCCTCGGTTTAAAGATGAGTAAGATCTGATAATAAAATGTTTAAGAAGATGACTATAATTGATTACCCTGTATTGTATACCTAAAATTTGCTAAGTGGAAAAAATTGAAAACTAAGATAATAGTAAATATGTGAAGTGATGGATGTGTTAATAAGCTTAATTGGGAGAATCCTTTTGCAATGTAAGTGTATATTAAATTATCATGTTTACACTTTAAATGTGTTACAATTTCATTTGTCGAATGTACCTCAGTTAAGGTGCAGGAAATTTGACCTTTAGAGGAAATAAGATCTTTGTAGATATATTAATAGATGAGATGATGCCATGGAAGTTTAAGGTGAGTTTAATCTAAAGACTAGTGCCCTTAAAAACCAGTCAATCCCAAAGGAAATCATTCCTGAATATTCATTGGAAGGACTGATGCTGAAGCTGAAGTTCCAATGCTTAGCCTACTTGATGCGAAGAACTGACTCATTGGGAAAGACCCTGATGGTGGGACAGATTGAAGGCAGGAGGAGAAGGGGACGACAGAGGATGATATGGGTGCATGGCATCACCAACTCGGTGGACATGAGTTTGAGTAGACTCCGGGAGTTGGTGGTGGAATAGTGCTGCAGTCCATGGGGTCACAAAGAGTCGAACACGACTGAGAAACTGAATTGAACTGCACTGTCCTTAAAAACATAAAACATGGGACACATATAGAGGAAAGACACCATGTGGAAAGACAGGGAGAACTTGCAGTATGCAGCTTCAAGTCCAGCAATGCCAAGGGTGCCAGCAACCAGCAGAAACCAGGAGGAGGCGAGTGGGATTCCTCCCTGGGACATCAGAACAAACATGGCCCTAAGAACACTTTGCCTTCAGATTTCTGGCCTCCAGAACTTGGAGAGAATAAATTTATCTTGGTTTAAACCAACCAGTTCTTGGTAATCTGTTATAACAGTCCTAGGAAACTGATACGCAAGTGCATGAATAAACAAATAAGGATTTTCTAAATTATAAAAATATCCAGCATAAATTCAATTGCTTATATTTCAGATACGTTCTCTCAAATATGCTTTGCTGATTGCCGTCATTTTACTAGCTCAGTCTAGAAGCTGATGGTAGCTACAGTTACTTATTCAAAGTGGAACGTTTGTTATTTCCAAGCTATGTACTAAGTACTGATGATTCAAAGATGACTGAAATCCCAATTATTTCTGACCTCAGGGCCTTTAATATAGTGCAATGAAGGGAGAGGGCTTTTCTGGTTCAGTGGTAAAGAATCTGCCTGCAATGTAGGAGACCTGTGTTCAATGCTTGGTTTCAGAAGATCTCCTGGAGAAGGGACAGGATACTCATTCAGGAATTCTTGCCTGGGAGTCCCGTGGACAGAGGAATCTGTTGGGCTATACAATCCATGGGGTGGCACAGAGTTGGACATACTGATAGCATATTCAAAAGCAAAGACATTACTTTACGAACTAAGGTCAGTCTAGTCAAGGCTATGGTTTTTCCTGTGGTCATGTACAAATGTGAGAGTTGGACTGTGAAGAAGGCTGAGTGCCAAAGAATTGATGCTTTTGAAGTGTGGTGTTGGAGAAGACTCTTGAGAGTCCCTTGGACTGCAAGGAGATCCAACCAGTCCATTCTGAAGGAGATCAGTCCTGGGATATCTTTGGAAGGAATGATGCTGAAGCTGAAACTCCAGTACTTTGGCCACCTCATGTGAAGAGTTGACTCATTGGAAGAGACTCTGATGCTGGGAGGGAATAGGGGCAGGAGAGAAGGGGACGACAGAGGATGAGATGGCTGAATGGCGTCACTGACTCGATGGACATGAGTCTGAGTGAACTCCAGGAGTTGGTGATGGACAGGGAAGCCTGGCGTGCTGCGATTCATGGGGTCACAGAGTCGGACACGACTGAGTGACTGAACTGAACAACTGAACATGAGCACACAAGTGAAGAGAGAAAAATCCTTAATATTATCAGTATTGATAAATGAGATCTACTTTGTATTATAAACAATCTATTTTACATCCTTTGATGGGCACGTTAAAACCTAAGTTATAATTATGACACAGAGAAAAAATAATTATCTTGACTTGAAGGGATGAATACGGACTCAGTTCTCAAGTAGTGCAGGGTCCTGACTGCTTTTTCATTTTCAAAATTCTGTACACACACTTCCAACTTGTTTTATCTTTTTCTTCCTGCTTGGTTCCCTTTTCTTTCTACAGTAAACAAAATGAGAATAAATCCTACAGTAGTTAGTGCTCCGTTTTTAAGGGACTCATTAAAAATAAACAGTAGAGGAGAGGCAATTACTGTTAACAAACAAAGACATAGAAACCACAAATAAAGGGCCATTAACATGGAAAAATAATTGCGCAGTCTCTCATCCAGATGCTTTGTCAGTTTCACTCACTGACACTGACTCACAGTTTTGTGAGAGGCCGCTGCTGGCTGCAGTGCGTCCGTTCAACCGTTCCTCGTTGCCTCTCACAAGAAAAGAAAAGATGATCAGCAATGTCAGAGAACTGCACTGAAGTCTATATAAAACACGGCATTGACTTCTCCCTCTGTCTTTCCTTTCTGTGAGTTTTTTAGGTTTTACGTTACTTTATGATGGTGAAAAAATATATCATTGTGATAGTTGTTTTACTGATGAATAGAAGGTAAAGGTGAAATAAGCTTTCTTCCTTTTTAGGAATATGAGGTTTGATAGAAGAGGGATTTGAATATGGAGAAAAGCTCAGAGCACACTGTGCAAGATATATTTCGTTGCTCCAGGGAACACCTTTGAATTGCTTCACCGGACATGTTTTGCAATCAAGTCTCATAAGCTACATGTGAGTGCATGTGTGTGTGTGTGTGTGTGTGTGTGTGAAAAACAAGGGGGGAAAAGCAATCTATTAATGCTAACATAATTCTAATTATCTAGAAAAAGCAAACAACATAAAGTTGAGTTTTTGGCCCATCTGATCAGTTCAGTAGATTGAACCCATTCAGACCTCCCAGAAGGCAGTGTTAGCTAGTTGTTTACACCAACACACCCCGGGTTCAATCTGCCAATCTCCGCATTAAAATTGTCTTTATCATTGCCACATTACAAAGTGGAACATTCTGAAAGAATCCATCCCTTGCATAAATTTCTAAAGAATTGGCCACTAAAATACCACCAGCAAAGACATTCATGATTCATTTATTTAAAAAATGCCAAGAATTGTGATAAAAAATAATAAAATGCACTTACTCAGATCAAGCTTTTTATCATGCACATAATTTCAGTATCTGTATTTCTTGGCTCATATGATTCTCATGACATGCATGTGGAAAAATGAAGCAATTTTCATGAAAATAATAGGCCTTTTTCTAAGTATCAAAATAGCACATATATTAAGGGAAGCTGTGCAACTAACTTATGATATGGCCTCCAGGACAGCATGTTGCATTTGTTTTCTCTGAAATAAGGGAACTTAATAAAACTATCTTCAACATCTTTCCAAGTACAACATTCTATGGTAGTTAGAAACCAGCTTAACGCTGCTGCTGCTAAGTCACTTCAGTCGTGTCCGACTCTGTGCGACCCCATAGACGGCAGCCCACCAGGCTCCCCTGTCCCTGGGATGCTCCAGGCAAGAACACTGGAGTGGGTTGCCAGTTCCTTCTCCAATGCATAAAAGTGAAGTGAAAGTGAAGTCACTCAGTCATGTCCGACTTTTCTCGACCCCATGGACTGCAGCCTACGAGGTTCCTTCGCCCATGGGATTTTCCAGGCAAGAGTACTGGAGTGGGGTGCTATTGCCTTCTCCAACTTAATGCTGCTACCCTTTAACCTAGACTTCCACATCCACCTCTTGGGTTTCTGTTCATCAATAAAAAGTGGCTCACTGGGAGAGAGCTGCAGATCTACAGATCTTGGCCCTGGGGCTGCAATGGCTTAGAGAAGCGGCTTGATCAGTAAACCTAGACATGAAATCCAAACCTAAATGTTTACACAGAAAAGTTGCGGGTCACTTTATATGCCAGTTTGACTTAAACTCACAATATATGGTAATTGAAGCTTTTTAAAAGAAAAATATACATTGCACGTGGTTCTATGAAAGAAGAATATGCACAGTCAAATAAATACCAGCATAGCTTCAACTAAGCACTTTAGCCATCTCATCACTGCATGCTTTTGTCAGATATTCTCCAGGGTACTATGGGAAAAAAGATCAGAAACTGAATGTGAATCCTGACCTAACCATTTACTGTCTCTATGACCTTGAGGAGGTTCCTTGTTCTCCCATAGCTTCATCTATAAATCCCGAACTATAGTACATACCTTGTGGAAAGAGATAGTTAGAGATAACTCAGAAACAGCAAGCCCTCAATAAAGTATAGCTATTATTGTTATTGTTACTCTTGGGTCTCTGATACAGCTGGAATAATGTTGCATGCAGCTCATGTATTTCAATCATGGCCCATGTCATAGATTTATTTTTTGGAGTCACAAAGCTATTATCCAAAAGTACCCAGTCTATCAGGCAGGTCTTTTCAGCTCTATAAAGTGATCATTTGGTAAACAAGAAATTTGTGCATCCGTTATTTCAGAATATCAGTATATAAAATCTTTCAGAAATTTCCTCTAAGCAGCTTATGTACTGAATTCAAAGCCAGATTCTGTTTGATGTATGAGTGAGAATTTAGAATCTTCTGAAAATGAAAAAAAAAAAAAACCCACACAACACTTTTAACCTGAAAATATTGGAAATCACATTGGTAAATTAGTTGAGAGAAGAATGGATGTAATACTGTGACTGCACGCTGGTATCGTTATAGCCACCCAATCATCTGATGATGGAGCATCAGGGAAAGAAAGAGATTCTTTGATAAATGACATTCAGTATGTTAATAGTTGTACATTTTCCTGATGGCTTCTTTTAAGTTCCTTTTGATAGGCTTTAAAAGGAGGCATGATCTTCCAGTTTCAGAGGAATAGTAAAGAGACAGAGAAAAAAAAGGGGGGAGGGGGAGAGGGAGAGGGAAACAGAGAAAGAAACAGAAGTGTAACATACTGTAAAATTCATGGTACTGTGGAATACAATATTAATCTTTATACTCGAATCCGGAACTATTTCATAATCTCAGAAGGAAGTTACTGAGGAAGCACTATATCTGTTCATTAGGGTCTCAGTAGAGGGACAGTTTATTGAGTCTAAACGCTTCATCTTGAGGTCATCATTGCTACTTAGAATTTTCAGTTATGTCTAAGACAAATTAAGAAACTGTTTTTTTTTTTTTTTTTTTCTACCGCCCTAATAGACTGAGGGCCTCCCTGGTGGCTCAGCTGGTAAAGAACTGGCCTGCAATGCGGGAGACCTAGGTTGGATCCCTGGGTTGGGAAGATTCCCTGGAGAAGGGAACAGTTATCCACTCCAGTATTCTGGCCTAGAGAATTGCATGACTATATAGTCCATGGGGTCGCAAAGAGTTGGACACAACTGAGCAACTTTCACTTTAATACAATGAAAGAAGATAAATCAATATCTTTTGCCTCAACTATTAGGCAAAAAGTGACATAATCATTTTTTTTTTTTATTACAAGGGATTCTTTTCTTTTAGGTCCTTCCCAGGTGATACTAGTTTTAAATAATCCACCTGCCAATGAAGGAGATGTAAGAGACATAATTTTAATCTCTGGATCAGGAAGATCCCCTTGAGGAGGGAATGACAACCAGTTCCAGTATTCCTGCCTGGGAAATCCCGGGCAGGCTACAGTTCATGGGGTCACAAGAGTCAGACACGGCTGAGCCACTGAGCGCTTTCCTTTCGGAAGAATTTCACATTAGTCTTCTATTCAGAGTGGAGACCAGAGAGAGAGAGGAGAAATCGGCATCACATCTTGTTCCTCCTGCTGTGACTCCAATTCTAAGAGACACTGGAAATATCCTCAGCAAATATCTCTCAGCCTACATGAAATGTTATGTCCTTTTTCTTGTAACCAGAAGGTTCCTTAATTAGTACAACAGCCAATGTCTTAATCCTAGCACTCTCTGGATAGTCAATGACTGAGTCACGTGTCTCAGCCCACATTCATAATGAAAAAGTAAAAGTATAAAAATCAATTCACCAGACCTGGCCAACAGACCCAAGGAGAAGGCACTGTGGAGGCCTTCACATGGAAAACAGAAAGGACCAGTTCTGAGGATGGCAAACGTCACTCCCTACCACCCCCCAACCCTGGCCTAGAGCTCCCACCTTCTGTGGCCACACCCGACTGTGAGGCTGGAAGCCGAAGAAAGGGCACTCCCCAGGAGAAGGGCATGGATTTAGTGTGCTCCCAGCCATCATGGTGTTCTGTCCTTTCTTTTATTCAGAATAATCACCATGTACCTAAGTACAGACTGCCGATGTCAAAGATCTAATACTGAACAAAGCCAGCCAATTCTTTTCTTTTCCTGAAAGCTCAAAACAAAACAGTGCAAAAACTGTATGAATGCTCTAAGACTTTTTGATTTTAGAAACAAGTAAAATTTTATAACATTTGACAAGGTTCAAAAAAATTACTGCCCACTGGGCTCACAATCGTTTCATTAAAATGGAAGGAGGCATTTTAACAATTAAATATAGAAAGAATTGAATCTCATAATAAGAGGCTGTTTCTTGAAACTGAATAAGCTTAACTTTATGGAAATGCCACTAGATTAATTTTAGTTTGCTGTGGATGAGTGACACTTTATCATAGCCTCACCAGTTACCATTTGGACCCACACTGCAGAGCCTCCCCTGTGACAAGTAAAACACAATTTCGCAGAAGCTCATTTCGTTTTTAGGCAACTGAGTTAAATTTTTCTATATACTTAGGAAATAGAGTTTGACTCTAAGTAAAGAGCTTTTTCAGTGTGATGAACCACACGCTTTTAGCACCCAGCAACTTGCTGAGAATACAGTGATCCTCTGAGATTTTCCTCTTTACCTCTCTTACCACTCTATGTCAGTTACCGAGTTCTGTCGGAAGTACTTTTCCTGGCATATGGTTATGTGAATCATATCCAGTCATATTGCTTTGTAGTCATAAAAGATGACCCACAAAGTTTACTCTTTGATGTATTTGTTTAGGTTTGTGCGTGCGTGGTCAGTTGCTAAGTTCCATCCGACTCTTTGTGTCCCTGTTGTCTACAGCCTGTCAGGCTCCTCTGTCCATGGAATTTCCAGGGCAAGAATTTTGGAGTGGGTTGCCATTTCCTTCTCCGGGGATCTTTCCAACCCAGGGATCGAACCCAAGGCTTCTGCATTGGCGGGCATACTCTTTACCTCCGAGCCACCTGGGAACCCTTGATTAGGTTCACATTGTCACAAAATTCATGATTAATTTTGGTGAATGCTTTCTGGGTGCTTAGATAGGTTCTTGTATAATGTTATAAAATATTTATTTATTTTCCTATCTCTAACACATTCCCTTTGAGGGAATTTGCTTACATACTCTATTGATTTTGAGTTTGGTCTGGTGACTTGCTTTGGCCCTTTCTCTTGAATTTAGGCTCAACCTTATTTGGTCAATGGGATGCAGGTGGAAATAGCTGGTGGCCACACTGAGCCATAAGGAGCATTTATATGTTTCCACTTGCTTCTTGTGCTGCTACTCTTGCCATAAAAGTATGCCATAAAGCATACTGATTTGCCCAGGGGTCCAAAGAGGCTGAGAGACGTGTAGAACAGACCAGTCTCAAGTTTACAAGCTCGTCTTAAATGGCTGACCCCCAACAAAGCCACACATGCATGAAACGAGGACAGCTGAGATTAGCACAACAGTTCCAAGTGATCTGAAGACACTTAAGAAGTGCACTTTTTTTTTCATTCTATTAACAATTTTATTGATTTGATCACAATTTCCCCCATGATTAATATTCTTGATATATTTAGGTTATCTTCTCTCTTCTCATTTTATCACTTTGTTGTATATCAACTCAAACTGAGCATATATATTGAAGCACAGAGAAACAATAATTTTCTGTAAAGATTTTAAATTATTTTCCTCTAAATGGCTAACTATTGATAGTTTTGGCCAGAGTACCTTGGCCAAACACTTTCTTTTTTTTTATTTTTTTATTTTATTTTCTAATTAATTTTTATTTTTTAGTTTGTTTTGCTTTACAATACCGTNTCTTTCTTTGGGATTGGAATGAAAACTGACCTTTTCCAGTCCTGTGGCCACTGCTGAGTTTTCCAAATTTGCTGGCATATTGAGTGCAACACTTTCACAGCATCATCTTTCAGGATTTGAAACAGCTCAACTGGAATTCCATCACCTCCACTAGCTTTTTTCGTAGTGATGCTTTCTAAGGCCCACTTGACTTATAGTATGAAAATAACTTTAACCTCAACTTCTTCTATTCATGTTGTTTTAAACCACTAAGTTTGTGGTAATTGCTGCTTTTGGGTGGTAATTTGTTAAAGCATAACTAAATATAACCATAGTTATAAAGACTATGGTTACAATAACTATTACAATTACTTCTGAGAGATGACATATGGATATTTATTTTTTTCATTAGAACTTTCTTATTTTATACCAAAACATTTATTTTATAGTCAAAGAAACTGAGTTAAGTTTTTAGAACAAAAGACTTTGTAATGCCCAAGCCAGCTCATG
The DNA here is from genome assembly GCA_006408695.1 of Aepyceros melampus. NCBI lineage: Eukaryota > Metazoa > Chordata > Mammalia > Artiodactyla > Bovidae > Aepyceros > Aepyceros melampus. The sequence continues at coordinate 86,906 of SJXQ01001532.1, read as the reverse complement.
TTCAGGCACATTTGTCCACCTGAGAAATTTTAGAATCATTTCTGGCCATGGGGGAAGGGAGTCATTTCATTTCTAGGAGGGGCCTCAGAGTTGTATGTTTAAAGCAGTTATTAAACATTTACTGTGTCTAAGATGCTTTATATACATGTTCTTTTTCATAAGTAGTACCTTTTGCTATGGAGATTGCTGTCATTCCCAATTATAGATGAAGAAACCAAGCAAAATACAAAATGTAAATTGCTTCATTTACATGTTAGCAAATGGTGAGATGGATTCAAACTCCTGTCCCTCTGACCTCAGGGCCAACAAAGAACCTGGAACAGGCACGACAGTATGGGGCTGTTAGTGAGCGCGGGAGAGGTGGCAGAGGTGTGATGGGAAAAGAGCCGAAAAACACAGGAGCCAGAGCCTAGTCCCGCTGCTGATTCACTTTGGTAGTTCATTCCTTTGTTGATGCAACACAGATTTATTCAGCCCTCCCTGTGAGGTGGCCACCATTACTGTAAGGAGCAGGAGAGTGAGCAGTGGACAAACCTGCTTTATGGAGTTTGTATTCTTATGGGGTGTGGAGAATGAGCGACAAAATCAATCGAATTTCCTTACGCATTTTGTAAGAAAGTCTCCCAAGATGTCCGTAGGGGAGGGGAGAGTTCAGCAGGAAGAGCAGGGCTTTGAAGTCCAGATTCCTGGGTTTGAGTCCTGGCTGTGAGACTCTGGGGAATGGCTTAACCTCTCTCAGCCTCCATTTCTCCAGGTGTAAAATGGGAAAAACAATTTTTATCCACATAGGTTGCTGGGATGAATACATAACATCATATCTGTAAAACCCAAAGTAATAGGAGCTATTATGTTGATGCCAGGACTCTGAAGGCCACTCTGCGTTCTCAGGGTCTCTGATTCTGTGACAGGTGCCAGGGCTCTGAGTCACACAGGATGGCATCTGGTTCCAGGGAACCCATTCATGGGGCTGTGTTGAGCCATCTCCCAGGGGCCCCTTTTCACACTCCCAGGACAAATGGTCCTTTTCACTTAATACAGACAATCTCCTCTCTTCATTTCCTGAAACCACACTCAGACCCTTGGGAGTTCACAGGAACAGGAGAACCAGGCTAGGAGAGCAGAGGGAGCAGCTGTGTGCAGCTGCAGCTTAATTCCAGTTAACAAAAGCCACCTGGGGATCTGCTGTGCCGGGCGGGTCTGGGGCGATTGGTTCCCGGCTTTGGGTTGCCAGGGCTTTGTTAGAGGCCCCTGGGGAGGGGCTCAAGGGAAGAATGATTTGCTTTTCTTGGATACCAGCCCTGAATGGCAGCCTTCACTTTCTAACATAACCTTTATCTGATGACCGTGCTCTGGGTGGGGCCAAGTCTTCGGAGGCTGGGGAGGTTGGATTTTAATTCAGCAGGTTCTTCTACTCTTAACACTGCTGCTCTCGGATTAGTGACCTTCCTCCCTTGAAACCCGTACGTGCAAGTAGACTCTCCATGCACTTCTCACAGTTGATATATTCATGTGCCTCCTGATTAATAGCAGCCTGTCATAGTTATTGGTAATGTGTGGGTGAGCAAGTCTATCTGCTTGAGCTCACCACTGCATCTCCACAGTATGGATCTGTGTTACAATTAGAGTCCCCAGAGTGAGCAAATACAAGATGCCCATCTAAACTTACTCATTATCTGAATTTCTATTTCAGTTAAAAATGTCCTGTATGATACTTGGGACATATACCAAAAGGTACTGGTTATTTATCGGAAATTCAAATCTAATTGTGCATCCTGGATTGTGTCTGGCAACCCTAATTATAAATTGTGGTGCTCAGGAAATCTATACATGAAAGAAGGAATGAATGGGACTCATGGATCATCAAATACAGACATTTTACTGGAAAGTACACACTGTTAGGAGTGGTGGTTTCAAGGTAATAGGATTATTGGAGAGTTTTCATTTTTCTATGTGTTCTTCTGGTTTTCAAGTTCCCATGAGAGGAAACATTTTCAAAGGTAATATGTGTGTATGTTTATATTAGTATATTCATAAGCCAGCTTCTTAATATTAGTGCAAAGCCTCCTTGTGTTTTCCTTCTTCCTGAAAACCAGAATTTTCTGAACATCCCCAGAGGACAAGGACATTTTGAGCATCCATGAGAAAATTATTATAAGTAGTATTGACAGGCCTACAGAGCATATCAGCAAAACAGAATACATAAATGGGTACAGAGGAGTTTTTTTTAAAGAAAATATTGCTGCAATTTTATCACATGATGCTTCTTAAGAAAACCAGCTCCTGAAGTTTTGGGGATTAAAGCTCAGTCAAGTTAAAACCAGGACATAAAAATCTTGATTAAATTGTATATAACACACTGGAGATCTTTTTTTCTTTGATTCACAGAATAAAGGTGGAAAAAAAATAAGCATAAGCTTTTAAAGGGAATGAGTTGGCATGTGAGTGCCACCACACAGACAACCTACCCTGATGCTGTGGGGCCAAGTACCCTTCAAAGTTGTCTTTTGGGGTCCACACTGGCCATTGGTGATGGGCACGTTCAGAATGCTATGACTTAATGGAGCAAGGAAAGTAAGAACTACTGTTTGTAAGATGCTGACTATGTTCTGGGCACTGGGCATAGCTCTTGACCATACTTCATTCATAGAAACAACCAAGTTGCATGCATTAACCCATTCTATCAATGGGACTTAAGAATTATGAAGTTACTCATAACCACACCTCCTGAAATATTACAAGGTACTTAAGAGCTGTGGAAAGAGACACATATTTACTATGCTGTACTGATTAAGGCATTTATTCAAAGGAATAAAGATGCTTTCTGAAGACTTATCTCAAGGTTTGAAGGACGAAAGCGCCGCTCTCTGTTTAGGAATGCCCCTCCCGGTTTCCAGTACTGAGTGTGGTGCTAGAATCATGAGGTAAGGAGTCTCTTCTCTCTTCTATCAGTGTTAATGGTGCCCCAGCTTCTAATGCAGGATTCAGTGTCAGGGTGAGAAGAAGGGCAGAGTAGAATATATGTCCTGTTATCACATGCACGGAGAAGAGAATGTTGTCTAGAATGACACCAAGTAAGCAAAGCAAAATCTATAAGCTTTAGCCAGCTTCAAGTCTTATAACACTCATGTTATTTAAAAAGAGGGGAATTGAGTGAAATCAGCTTGGCCTACTCGGCGATGAGAGACAAGCATGAGAGAGTAAAATGCTAAGTGTGTCCTTAAGAAGCGTTCTTGGTCTTAAAAGAAGAAAATTAGTTGCTTGAACTTTTGAAAAAGGACAGTGTGACTCTGAACAAAGGGAGGCTTATCATTGTGAAGAAGAGGGAAAAAGGCAATTTGATGATTGTTAAGGATGGGAAAGAAAAGAGCTGCATCCATTGAACTCTTTACATAGCAGCATTTGTGAATAGGCCAGTCTAAATTACTGATTAAATACACTGAAGCTGTATTTAAAATTAACTTCTCTATGTCTGAGGAGTGCATAAACCCTAATAGACCTATTTCTAAGTCACATACAACCATCTTCTTTTCAACTGTAGCACAGAGGCTTTGAGCAAATTGTGTATGAAGTGAGCTGTATTAATCAAAGATGGAGACAGGTTTTATGCACTGATTCCTCCAGAGAATCTCCCTAAACCCACAGTGACATTTTGATGATTTTTCCATTAGTATTCTCTAACTAAAAAGGGGGAAAAAGTGGTTTTTTTTCCCTTCACTAGTAAGTAAGAACTGCTTGGTATGCATATTTAAATAACAGTCATAGTGAAGAACTGGCTCTTAATATAATGGATGCATTAAAATATAGAGGAAAATGAGCCAGCCACATAAAGACCTTGAAGTAATAGATAATGCAAGCCTCTGCCATTTTCTAAGCCTTGGATTATGATAATGGCTTTGAGAGCAGATCAGTCATTTAATGTCTAGCTACTGACATAAATTAGCTCCAGTTGTGTTAAAGCTGGTTTGAGGAGAAAGGCAGCACCCATCTTTTTCCAATTCATGGGTGTGTATATGGCTGCTTAAGAACTATGCTGCAAGGAAATCAGGTTGCTTGCCCATCACTTTAAGGAGAAGGCGCTTTGTACAAGTCCTAACAATCAACTTCATGTCTGCTAGCAATGCCATACTTTGCATTCAAAGTCCCTGCCCCACAGTTATGGGGAAAAAGATGTAATGAGTGAGAAAACATCTGAACTCATTCCTTGTCGGCCTATTAAATGACAGTGCTTTCAACAGCAGTCCCCAATCTGTTTGGCACCATGGACCAGTTTGGGGTTGCTTAGTCACTTCTGACTCTGTGTGTCCCTGTGAACTGTAGCCCGCCAGGCTCCTTTGTTCATGGATTCTCCAGGCAAGAATACTGGAGTGGGTTGATATGCCCTCCTCCAGGGGATCTTCCCGACCCAGGGATCAAACCCAGGTTACCTGCACTGCAGGCAGATTCTTTACCACTGAACTAGCAAGGAAGCCCAGGAACTGGTTTAGTAGAAGACAATTTTTCCACAGATGGGGGTGGGGGGAAATCGTTTGGGGAAGATTCAAGCATAATTTGGTTCACGCTCCTATGAGAATCTAATGCCGCTGCTGATCTGTCAGGAGGAGGAGCTCCCAGTAATGTGCTCAGTGGGGAGTGGCTATAAGTAAGGTGAAGCTCACTCACCTCCTGCTGTGTGGCCCTGTTCATAACCAGGGGTTGGGGACCCCTGCTTTAAAAGAATACTGACCTCAAGGACAAGGGGATATACAGCAACTGAACTGAACAGTATTTATCACAATTTTGTTTCTTTAGAAAGACAAACCAAGGTGAATGAAAGTCCCACGGAGATCCTAATGAGGGTTTTGCAAATGCATATGCAGAAATCAGGGTGTGTTTATGTAACAGGGTTGGGGGTGAAGGCAGGACTGTCCCATTAAATGTCCAGGAAAACCACTCACCACAAATTAACCAGGAAAGGGTGCTCCAGTCCCTGCATGATCTGGAGCTCCTTGAAGACATTCCTCACTTCGTTGCGCTCCACGCACTTTTGTTTGTTCATGTACTTCATCGCATACATCTTCTTGGTATCATTCTTCTGTACGATGCAGACCTAATGGTGCCAGCCGAAGTGAGAACGTGATTAGGGAGGTGATGAATTGTGGGCATGAGATAGAACAAGACTAGTTAGCACTGCTTGGAGGCCCTGTCATGTGCAAATTCTTTGATGTTAAAGTTGCCACTTAGTTCTGATTTCTTTTTCCTTCCCCTGTACCAAGTCAATTTCTAAATCTCTCCTTTCTCAGACAAGTTTGCTTGTTTTTGCTTTTGGGGATTTTTAAGACAACATATTGGGGGAAAATAACTTCCTCCATGTTAGGAATCTTCAATAACAAATGACATTTTTATTCAGATTTTAGTGAGTGAAATGGACATGGCTCAATGTTAAGATGAACAATATTGTGCAAAGAACTTCTTTTAGCAACCACAAGTGATATAACCAAAAAGGACTTCAAGCACTGGGGAAAACACTATGATGTCCGTATTTATAAAATTCTTTAAGAGGTTCATATAATGCCAGATAAAGTCGACAGTAGGTGATTCTAAAACGCAAGTTCAATATGAAATATGAGATATTCTGTTAAGTTTGTCTCCACAAAGAAACTAATCAGGATTTGAATCTGGAAGATTCTTATAAAAAATTAGACTGAATGTGTATGTTTTATGGTAGGGTTTTTTTTTTTTTTTTACAGTAGGTCTTTAAAAAAGAAAAAAAAAAAATGGTACAATTGGGGAAAACAGAAATCAGCTTCTGTCCTTCATGGAAATATTTAGTTCTTACACTGACAAGATAACTGTTACTGAAGGTACTGGTACAATTTGAAAATGATTATGAAACCTTACTCTTCCTGTTAGAGAAAGTGTGAAACTCCAGTGAGTAAACTGATTTGACTTTGAGATAATTCTGAAAGCATACATGTTTGTTATGTAGCTGCCTGTCACATACTTTGTTCAAAGTGTGGTAATACTTTTATAAAAACATCTCATATTTATTGTGGTCCCCACAATGGCACCCCACTCCAGTACTGTTGCCTGGAAAATCCCATGGATGGAGGAGCCTGGTAGGCTGCAGTCCATGGGGTTGCTAAGAGTCGGACACGACTGAGCGACTTCACTTTCACTTTCCACTTTCATGCATTGGAGAAGGAAATGGCAACCCACTCCAGTGTTCTTGCCAGGAGAATCCCAGGGGCGGGGGAGCCTGGTGGGCTGCCATCTATAGAGTCACACAGAGTCGGACACGACTGAAGTGACTTAGCAGACTTAGCAGTGACTCATCTGTACATTCTTGGGCTCTCTGAGCTACATACTCTGCTAAGTGGTTAATCATTTTGATTCTTACCTTCCCGAACTGCCTTTTCCAATGGCTCGCAAAATTTCAAAGTGGTCAAAGTTGACTGCAAAACAAAAAGAACATCATGAGTAATTCAGTTGCTCTTTAGTAACTAATGAGTAATATATAAAGATTGAACTAAATTTAAGTACCTTATGTAAACAGTATTCTAGACTAACATGACCGTTCACTCATCTGTAGACATTTCTTGAACACTTAATCACAGTGCTTAGTACTAGGGGCTATAGAAGTAACAGAGTAGAAATTGAGTCTCTGCTTTTCAGACTGTGGTCCAGTGAGGGCTCCATAGAGAGACTGATTTAAATAGTCACTAAATGAATGGACAGTTAAAACTCTCACTGAATGTTAAGAAGAACAGAAGCCATGGGAATCTAAGTGCGTATAACAGGGGTTTTACATAGGTGGCCAGAGAGTTGGTCCTCTGTGCATACATTGCCACTAAGGGTCTGCACTTTAAAAGTCTTCTTGTCTGTTTTCTCATTACAACCACTCTTTCATGTATCAAAATGATTTCAATTTTCCCAAGTAGGAAACTATTATACATGTAAATTTATAGAATGAGTTGATCCCCAAGGCATAAATATCTAACAGAGGAGGATAAATATGATCATTAAAGTCTATTTGATAAAATTCATTTGAAGTTGAGATGATCTTTTATATCCGCCTTTTAAATATTCCACCCTGAGGGAATTCCTGGCAGTCCAGTGCTTAGGATTCATCGCTTTCACTGCAGGGGACTCGGGTTTGATCCCTGATTACAGAACTAAGATCCCACATGCCACATGACGTGCTTCCCACAAATCCCATTTCTACCTTCACTTTAAATGGAGTATAATCTATAAAAATATTAAATCACTATGTTATATACTTGAAACTAATACATTTTAAATCAACTATATGTCAATAAAAAAAAATATTTCCTTCCAGGAGTCAGAAGCAATAAATATTTAGTTTATGATAGCCATGGTCTCTTGGTTCAGTGCTCAAGAAATGCTTGGTGAAGAGAACAAAGCATAGATCTTCCAGAAAGGTGACAAGCTTTGGTTATGTGCCTTGATGATCTTGAATTGAGAAAATGTCCACTGTCTTTCCTGCTTTTTGAAATAAGGATTTAGATAAGTTAAATTCCAAATGAGGGCTTTTAAGAATTTAATCAGAAAAAATTGCAAAATACTGAAAGGTTCTATTCTTCTCTTTAAAAGACATGATTTATTGATTTCAAAATTAATCGGATTAGCTCCTTTTGAAGGAAAGAAAGATGAGTAACAGAACCATTCATCTTCCAAGCTTTCTCAAGGTTGAAATATTTTTATAATATGACTTCATAATCATTACTTAACACACAACTCACTTTATTTAAGCCAAAAAAAAAAAAGCCATTTAATCATGTGAGACAGCATGTCTATCACAAATAATTCTGGATTTAACCTGAAAAGAATGGTATAACTCTGATAAATGACAAACTATTTTTTAATATTTTCTTGAATTATAGTTGATTTAAAGTGTCATGTCAATTTCTCCTATACAGCAGTATGATTCAGTTGTTTATCACATAATACTGAATATAGCATCCTGTACTGCAGTAGGACCTTGCTGTTTATCCATTTTATATAAAATAGCTTGCATCTGCTAATCCCAAACTCCCAATCCATCCCTCCCACTCCTACTCTTCCCGCTTGGCAACCACAAGTCTGTTCTCTCTGTCTGAGTCTGTTTCTCTTTCATAAATATGTTCATTTATATCACTTTTTAAAGATTCTACATAAAAGTAATATCATATGATCATCTTTGTCTGACTTACTTCACTTAGTCTGATATATAGTCCATCCATGTTTCTGCAGATGGCATTATTTCATTCTTTTTTAAACCTGAGTAATATTCCATCATATAAGTATACCACATCTTCTTTATCCAGTCCTCTGTCAGTGGACATTTAGATTGCTTCCATGTCTTGACTATTGTAAATAGTGCTGCTATGAACATAAGGTTGCCTATATCTTTTAGAACTATAGTTTTGTCTGGATATATGCCCAGGCATGGATTGCTGGATAATATGGCAAATCTGTATTTTGAGGGGCGTTTATACTGTTTTCCGTAGTGGCTGCACCCATTTGCATTGCCACCAGTAGTGTAAGAGAGTTCCTTCTTTCGCCACACCCCCGCTAGCATTTGTTGTTTGTAGTTGTTCAGTCACCAAGTTCTGTCCAGTTCTCTGCTACTCCGTGAACCACAGCATGCCAGGCTTCCCTGTTTTTCACTATTTCCCTGAGTTTGCTCAAATTCATGTCCATTGAGTCAGTGATGCCACCCAAACATCTTATAGTCCATCGCCCTCTTCCCCTCTTGCCCTCAGTCTTTCCCAGCATTAGGGTCGTTTCCAGTGAATTAGCTCTTCACATAAATAAACTTTTTAATAATGGCCATTCTGGCTGGTTTTTAGTCTCTCCTTGTAGTTTTGCTTTGCATTTGTCTAATAACCAGTCCATTCTAAAGGAGATCAGTCCTGGGTGTTCACTGGAAGGACTGATGCTAAAGCTGAAACTCCAATACTTTGGCCACCTCATGTGAAGAGTTGACTCATTGGAAAAGACTCTGATGCTGGGAGAGATTGGGGGCAGAAGGAGAAGGGGACGACAGACGATGAGATGGCTGGATGGCATCGCCGACTCGATGCACATGAGTTTGGGTGAAGTCCAGGGGTTGGTGATGGACAGGGAGGCCTGGCGTGCTGCAATTCATGGGGTCGCAAAGAGTTGGACACGACTGCACAACTGAACTGAATAATTAGTGATGATGAGCACCTTGACAGGTGCCTATAGGACATTTCTATGTCTTTGTTGGAGAAATGTCTGTTAATGTCTTCTATCCATTTTCTGATTGGGTTATTTGGTTTTCTTGTTGTTGAGTTGTACAAGCTGTTTTTGGAAGTGTATTTTGGAAATTAAGCCCTTGTCGGTTGCATTGTTTACAAATATTTCCTTCTAGTCTGTCAGCTGTCTTTTTGTTTTGTTTATGGTTTCCTTTGCTGTGCAAAACTTTGTAAGTTTGATTAAGTCCCATTTCTTATTGTTGCTTTTATTTCTGCTGCCTTGGGAGACTGTCTTGAAACATTGGTTCAGTTTATGCCAGAGGATGTTTTCCCTATGTTCTCTTCTGGGAATTTTACGATGTCTTATCTTATACTTAAGTCTTTAAGCCTGGATGACAGATTCTGAGTCTTTATCTTCTTATCTGTTAAAAAAAAAAAAGGACTGACCTTTCTAGATAAGAAAATACCCTTTTATATGGAAAAATGCTAATAAAACTATTTACTTAAGTCATTCACTTGACTATGTTATCTTCTCAAACTCTTGGTTCTAAGTTTGTTTGCTACATCAGAAACTCTGTGAGGGCAGAGATTATATGTCGTTTAGTAATCTTTGTTTCATCTGTGTTTTCCTGGCAACTCAGAAAATTCCTGACTTGAAATAGTTGAAGGCATCTCTTTGTACTTCCCATAGAGCCTGGTACAGTGATTTACACATTTATTTATTTGGCAGTAAATCAAAGTAAGCTGTAAAGATAGAGAAGAACCCCCAAACAATTGCTTCTTATAAACAAGAGCCATGTGAGAACATGGATCTTCTAAGGAAGTATTTTTCAAACTGAGTCAAGAGTCATTAATAAGTTAGTGGTAATAAATCAATTTAGTGGTAGTAAAAAGCATTTAAAAATTCAAATGGGATAGAATAGATAAGAAAATAACAAAAATGTCTTGTAGTTACAGTAGTATTGACTCTGAAACTTTTGTTTTGGTTTTACATAATGTGTGTAGATAGATATGTACTGTATCAAGAGGTAATCTTTTGTCTATATTTTAATATGACTTGTCAACATAAATTGAAAAACTTTTATAAGTTTCCTCTTAAGTTTCAAATTGAAATAACCAATGCAATGATTTTGCCACATTCATTACATGAAGCTGTTAGACTTCATGAACTACGTAACTGTTTAAAAAAAAAAAATCAAGATTTATTTGCAAGCCCAAGATTTCACCTCTAGCAAATCTAGTAACTCACAGTGGTTCCTTCATGTGCAGCCTAGCTAAAATGCTGTGACGATGCTTTGCATCTCCAAGTATCACTATATAGCAGATACCTAGAAGCATGAGCTTCCATTGTGATATTAATCCACTTCACGAACCGTGTCTCTTTATAAGCCATTTTAAGCTTTAATGAAAATAATAAAGGATTAGATGCCAGGTTGCTGATAAATTTCTACTAGGAGAACTGTCAATTAACGTCAGGTTAAGTCCCAGAAAAGTGACAATCTTAAAATTTTAGAGAAACTGCATGTCATTTATGCCTTTATTTCTAGTTAATCAAAGAAAGAACTGACTCCAGTCTGATGCCATAGTGCCTAAGTCACTTCCCTGAGTAATAATACACCCAGTAACTGAGAGAAAACCAATAACAGGTTGAAAGTGAATGGAAAATAAGCTCTTATACTATCCATATAGTCCCTTCTTAAATGTCCAACAGCATTACTAATTTGAAGGAAGGCTGATGGAAAAGGCAACCAAGCCTCATAGATTCAGAAAAAAATGAGAGAGATGATGTCAGAACTGTGGACTATATTGTCAACAGAAATCCTATTATAGGCATGTAGGGTTTGCCTTAAAGGAGTAGCATATCCACTGTGTGCTTAAAAGTTTGGTCAACCTGTACAGTATTACCTAACAGATTACAAATGGCCCACAAGCCACAATGGGCCTGCAACTTGTTTTTGTACCTCCCTGTGAGCTACGATTGGTTCTACGTTTTTAAAGGATTTTAAAAATAATATTTACTTTACAAAAAGTTTGCCAATCCCTGAGATTAAAAACAGTCTCTGAAGACAGAATATCCATGTTCAAATTCCAGCTCCTACAAGTAATAGTTGTGCAATTCTGGCTATTTACTTCTATGCTCTGTTTCTTCATCGGTAAAATAGGGATGAAAATAATATATATCTCATAGGGTTTGTAGCAAGATGAAATGAGTACGTATGTAAAGTACTTAGAATATGAACTGGAACTAATTACTTTTACAAGTACTACTGCTGCTGCTGCTGCTAAGTCACTTCAGTCGTGTCTGACTCTGTGCGACCCCAGAGACGGCAGCCCATCAGGCTCCCCCATCCCTGATAGGCTGCAGTCCATGGGGTCACAAAGAGTCGAACACACTGAGTGATTTCTCTTTCACTTTTCACTTTCATGCTTTAGGGAAGGAAATGGCAACCCACTCCAGTGTTCTTGCCTGGAGAATCCCAGGGATGGGGGAGCCTGATGGGCTGCCGTCTATGGGGTCGCACAGAGTCGGACACAACTGAAGCGACTTGGCAATTCATGAGTTTCCTTGGGTGCTCACACAAGGGAAAAAAATACTGGGTTGGACTTTTCAACAGACTGGGATTTTCCTGGCAAGAGTACTACTACAGGGTTATTATCAGGCAACATGGAAGTAAATGGCAGCTGTCTGTGTTATTTCTACACATCTGGGCTTTGTAGTCTGTGGTGTGTTGGACTTGAAGCAGTGTTTTCTTCGATCTCTAAAGCAAAGCTGACCTTTGTTGTGTCTTCTTTTGTCTCTTATCCTTGTATCATGTTTTAAAACTTCCTTTCTGGTTCATGCAGGAGCTCTGGTGCCAAGAAAATAAAAAGGCCTTCTGGAAGCCCTGTTAGAGTGTGGGCCTTTGTAGGGTTTTGAAGGTAGTGGTTGAGTATAAGGAGAGAGAAAACCTGGTTCTCATTTATGCTGAGGCTAGGCCAGGGAATGTGGCCTAATGGGAAACCAAGAGGCAACAGCCTCTCAACCTCCTACACCTTCTTCTCTACCCGAGTCTTGCTTTCACATTGGTCTTCTACCACAGTCTTAGTGACCATCATGTCACTAGAGTATCCTTAAGGCTGGGGGTATACAGGTTAACAGACAAAGCTAAATGGATCCTAACGTTACGATACCACATGTAGTATTTTAAAAGGAATTCCTTTAGAGTTTTTCTTTTGAATAGGTGTACATTCTCCATTAACCAACCAGAACAGTCTGTATGCATCAGGAACCTGTTACATACATTTCCTTTGTATGTCTCATTGTATCCTTGAAATATTTATGGTTTTTATAAATAGGCATGCTCAGCCTAGAGATTAAATAATAATTATAACTAGTATGGGCTTCCCTGGCAGCTCAGATGGTGAAGAATCTCCCTGCAATGCAGGAGACCTGGGTTTGATCCCTGGGTTGGGAAGATCCCCTGGAGGAGGGCATGGAAACCCACTCCAATATTCTTGCCTGGAGAATCCCCATGGACAGAGGAGTCTGGTCGGCTACAGTCCATGGGCCTCAAAGAGTCGGACATGACTGTGTAATTAAGCACAGCACAGCATTACTAGTACAGTGAATCACTTATCTTGGGATTAGTTTCACAAGCCAGAAAGTAAGCAAAACCTTATTTAGTCAAAACTACATATATAAATTCTCTATGAAGGTACCCCACTTGCAAATCAAGACAGTCTGTTGAAAAGTCCAACCCAGTATTTTTTTCCCTTGTGTGAGCACCCAAGGAAACTCATGAGTTGCACTTAAGGACCATTGAGTGAGAAACAAAAGTTTAAGCACTAAAACCATACTCATCTCATTGGCAGGTCAAATTTATTAGTCACATGTCCAGTAGGACTAACTGAGGGGACAGTGGTTGACTGTTGCCACAAAGTCACAGTCAGTACTTGAGTGGAGGAGCGGACAGAAGCAACTCTGCATCGTGTAAATCGTACACACCTTTCTGATCCTGGACCCACACTCTTATCTGTGTTTTTATAGTTGTCTTCCAGTTATTATTACTGTGTATCCACCCATCCCAGAGGTAGAATGAGGGGAAGCAAGGTGAGACTGCTTTGTGTCTCCTCCTAGAATCACAATTCGGGCTTTCCCAAGTCTTTTCCTAACAGAAGTCTACTGATGGTGGCTCCAGGGCTGATGCTCTTTATTTCCTTCCTTCTATCTCTTTTCATCTCAACATTCTGGTCTATAAACAGTGTCGAAGGAAAGAAAACAGGAAACACCTTTTAGACTTTGTTATACCACCCTGACATTTGGAATTTGGGAGAAAAACATTCTAGAAAGTAAAGCAGAAAGCCCATTCTTTTTCCTTCTTTTGAGGTAGAAATATTTGGAAAATCTTATTTTTTTCCTTTAAAAGATGCCAGCCTTCATAAGTACCAAATCATGAACATGTGTGAGATTTCCAAGAACCACCCTTCTAGATATTTCTGTGAACAAAAGGACACCAGCAGTGGGACCTTAGATACATTACTACATTATTTTTTTAAATCACAATGTCCCCATCTGTAAAACAGAGCTCATTAAATTTGACTCACAGGTGGTTTTGAAAATGAGATATAATGTCAGAAGTATAATGTCTGGCCCACTGAAAACTAAAAATTACAAATGATAAAAAGTACAATTATTTAGAGAAAATGAAGTATTCTGCCCTTCCAAAATTTTAGTTCTATTCCTAGAAGGCAAATTACTGTTAACCAATTCTTCTATATCTGTCAAGAGATTTTTTTCCCTGCATACTACAGGTATTCCCTTTTGACAGCAATAGCAAGGTAATAGCATTCCTATATGATTGTAGATTGTAAGCACTTTCTACATAATTGTTTCTGTCCTTTCATACCGTTACATATAGCTCTATATGTAATTATTTTAAATAGCTTCTTTGTATTTTCTTGCATAAATATACCATAAAAGATTTAGCCAATTGATGGACTTCCAAAGATGATTTGATTACCTGTTATTACCTGCAATAATCTCACAAACATCCTTGATCAGCTTATGTGCATATGTTGTAGGCTGTCTTTATAAAAGTAGGACTTCTGGGACAAATATAGAATGGATTTTCCAATTGAAAAGATACTGTAAATAGCTCCTCAAAGATGTTATACCAAATCTCCTTCATTCAGTATGTGTCCACTACTTAGCTTGTCCATTGCCCTGCCAATACTGTGATATCAACTGTCCTTGATCTAACAAAAAAAAATTTGAGTTATTGATTTACCTTTATACAGTTGACTCTTGAAGAACATGGTGGGGAGCTGGGGTGCTAACCCTTCTCTAAGCAAAACTCTACATGTAATACATCATTCTGCCCTCCATATCTAAGTTTCCTCCATATTTGAGTTCCATATCTATGGATTCAATCAAAGGTAGATTGTGTACTATTGTGATATGTATTTATTGAAAAAAATCCAAGTATTAGTGGACCACAAATTGTTGTTCGAAGATCAGCTGTATTTCTCTAATGAGTGAAGTCTCATATCTTCATTTACGTTTATTTTTTCAAAGGACTGCCTATTCACATATTTTTCTTCTTTTTAATGAGTTATTATTTCTATTTATTTGCAAGTGAATTTAAAGTGCTAAGTATATTAACTTTCTCTCTAGTACATCTCGGGCATATTTTTCTAGGCTGTCCATTTGGCTTTTGACTTTAAAACATTTTTAACAATGTAGAAAACTTAAGTGTTAGATATTTTATAGAGTCCAATTTTATATAGTCAAATGTATTAATCTTTCCCTTTTTGTTCTTCTGGACTTAGATCTTTTTTAAAAAGGTGATTTTTTTGGTTAAAACATGTACTTGTATTTTAATAGCTTTTGACATCTTCTAAAATATAACCTTAGAATAAATTATGCTATATATATTCAAGATATACATAGCAAAAAAGTTTCCAAATTATAACAATTCTAAAAACTCCTGCTACTACTTAAATGAAAAGTTAAAACAACTGATCATCTCCTTGCATGCTGTCATGCCAATGTGATTGCTAATAAGTGGATACTTTTAAGTGCTTTGAGAGAATATCATCTTGAAGCCAGCCCTCCATATCTTGCTTATGCTGACAATTTATTTAGTAAACACTCCACTTATATTGCACAATGTTAAGTACCAATGTTGCTGCTGCTGCTGCTGCTAAGTCGCTTTATCGTGTCTGACTCTGTGTGACCCCATGGACGGCAGCCCACTAGGCTTCCCCGTCCCTGGGATTCTCCAGGCAAGAACACTGGAGTGGGTTGCCATTTCCTTCTCCAGTGCATGAAAGTGAAAAGTGAAAGTGAAGTCGCTCGGATCCTCCATCCATGGGATTTTCCAGGCAAGAGTACTGGAGTGGGGTGCCATTGCCTGGTCCCAACTGATTCAGCACACACATTGGCTGCTTAAACATGATACTGGGACGGGCTATAATTCTCTGAAGGCAAAGTCAATTCAACATGGAAACAGTAATGGCTTAGCTGGTTACATATGTTCCTTCACTCCAGTTGAGAGAGGGCAGGGGAGGGCAGGGGAAGTGTGTATATGTGTGCGTGTGTGTGTGTGAGTGTGTGTGTGTGTGTAATACCTCCCCCTTCCGCCCAGTACAACAGAATAGACACTCGGGTGGAGTTCAGGTGCAGACGTCGCTCACTGTAATTGGTCTGTGTGCTGATGGCTTGCACAGCAACAACCAGGCCCTGTGCTCTGTGCTGGGGAGAAAGCAAGCCAAGGCTGCCTACTTTCCTGGGGCCAACAGCCTCATGGGACAACAGAATAATTAATATCTGTTAATAGCTAATATTATCTAACAACAAAATAATTAATATCTGTTACTATTTAGCTAATATCTAACATTTTTGTAAGGAATATCAGGCATTAGTCTAAGCCTGTTATATAGATATATTATTTTAATTTCTCATCAATCCAATGAGACAATACTACTATTATTGCCCTTTTCTTAAAGCTGAGCAAACTGCACCCTGAAGTAATGAATTTTTCCAAGGCCACAGTGTAAGCATGGGGCAGAATGGTGGAGTCCAGAGTTGTCCTCCAATGCTGTTCTCCACTGCAGCCCATTACATGTAGGTAACGGTGCCTGAGAAAGAAGGATCTGTGGCCCAGAGTCAGGGAAAGCCTTATCTCACCACAGTGCCCATCTTTCTGGCTTCTCCTCTTAAGCAGTATCTCTCATTCGTGGATCCTATCTTAACAACAGTGGTCCCACCAACCGTGTGGGTCACTGGTGTCTGTCACTCATCCTGTCCCCGTCTCCTTGCCAGAAGCCCTGGTCTGGGAGTGGGACTGTGGCCCAAGCCATTCCATCCACATCCTTCACATTCAGGGTTTTCTGATCTGGAAATGCACACTTCCTCTGCTATCACAAAGCTTTCTGCACAGGAAAACAGAACTGGCCAAATGGAAAAAAAAAAAAAACAGGTCAGGAGGTCCCAGGAAATGAAACCAACACACGGAATAAAGTTCTTGCCTGAAGAATTCCAGGGACGGGGGAGCCTGGAGGGCTGCCGTCTATGGGGTCGCACAGAGTCGGACACGACTGAAGCGACTTAGCAGCAGCAGCATACAATAAAAAGGGAGCCCTGATAGCATTAAAGTACGCAGCTCTGTACCCAGATGGGTCCTATCTCGATTATTCTGCAGGCGTCAGGATATTCTTCCAGTAATTTTTAAATTTTTAGTTTTTTAGCAAAACTCAAGTTCCAAGTAACACAAGCAGCACTGCTATAGGGAGGAAATCAGTTTCGTCCCGAGAATGCACCAAAACATCATCAGGGAGAGGATTCAGACGTGAGGAAAATGTTACAAGGGACTTCCTCTGTTTCTTCTTATTTTTATCCTTATATTGAATTGGAGCATCAGAAAGATAATCTCCTAGGAAAATGTAAGAAACGTACACACGAATGACTGCAGTGTAAAGGAATACATAGGTACTGACAGCCTTGGCGGTACCACAGGGATTCCCAAGTGTGTTCACCCATCAGAATAATAGAAAACACTGTTAAAATGCTTTAAATACTGCTAAAACATTTTAAATACTGTTTAAAAATGAGTTTCATGGGCCTCACCTGAATCAAACTCTGGAGGCTAGACTTAAGAACTTGTATTTTAATCTACTCCCTGAGAGATTTTGAGAGAACCTGCCTGGAACCAGTCTGCAGGGATTGATTTACAAACCACTGTTTCATCCACGAAAAGCTATGGCGCTCTAAGGTGGGAGAAATTTTTTCCTTCTCTAGAAGATAAAAGAGCTGCAAGGAAAGGCCACATTTCATTTGGGCCTCGCAGAAAGGGTAAGAGCTGAACAGGTGACCAAGCAGCAGAGAGCAGGCAGGGATGTACGTCCTGAGTGACCCAAACCTAGTGTGAAGAGTCTCTCAGTCAATGTTATTTATCTGATTTCCATGGCCTTAAACCTTTTCACCTCTGCCCCCGTCCTCAATGAATCTGAAGCTAATTATTAATGGCGTTTTATAAATGATCAGTAGGCCTCTGTTGCCTGCACTGGACACATCTTAGGTCAAAGTTGATAATTATAATCATTATGTATTATGCACGTCCATGTATAGGGCTTCCCTGGTGGCACAGTGGTAAAGAATCCGCCTGCCAGTGCAGGAGATGCTGGTTCAGTCCCCGAATGGGAAAGATCCCCTGGAGAAGAAAATGGCAGCCCACTCCAGTATTGTTGCCTGGAAAATCCCATGGACAGAGGAGCCTGGCGGGCTGCAGTCCATGGGCTCACAGAGAGTCAGACACAGCTGAGCACACGCAAATGTCTAGGTACTGACCCAGCACTTTATATATATTACCCTAATTAGTCCTTACACTGTAAGGCGATCATATTATTGCTCCTTTATGGATGAGTTATGGAGACCCCAAAATGTTAAATTTCCCAGGGGTAGGGTGTGGACTTGAAACTGGCTTTGTGTGGCTCCAGTAGGTTCTGAGGTTTTAATAGTATAGATGAGTCCTGAAAGTTTTGGAATACACTAGTGTGGTTATGAACATGAAACTCTGGGTTTGGGTTTTGACTGCACTGTTTACTAGCTATTAACTTTAAGTTAGTTAACCTCTCTGAGTTTAAATTTTCTTCTCTGTAAAACTGATTGCATTTAGTATCCCATCTAAGGATAGTAGGAGGACTAGATGAAATAAGGCATATCAAAGGTGCTTGTCAAGAGTTTTTTGTTTGAACTCAGTAGAAGTATCATCATTACTGTTTTTGCTGTTACTGGATGAGTCACTGTGGTATCAACCCAATTTTTTCCCCCAGGACATTAGGCAAAATGATACTGGCACATCACAGGACAGACAGTACCAAGAATATACCCAGACCCTGGGCTTATCCTGTTGACTATGGTATCTATATCGCCTAGAGCCATGTTGGGTAGCACATGCATAATCAATATAATCAATACTTATTAAGTGAAGGACGTACCATCACCGAAGTTTAACAGAATATATATGGGTTAGGAAGAAATTTTTTAAAGATATGTTTCTTCATATTGACTTCCTAGTGTATCATTATTTAAAATAGATTCTTCCTCACATTATTGTAAATCAACTATGCTTCAATTAAAAAATTAATTAAAAAATAAAATGGGTACCTCCTAAGAAATGTCTTACCAACAACCTATTACTAAAAAGCTTCTTCATGAGTAGGCCGTAAAGTCTCCATTTGAATGTGACAACTTTCGATTTCTCTGTATACATTGGATTTAGATCTCAAACACCTCAAGAATTGATTACTCATTCTTTGAATTCAGAAGTGTCAAGAACCGCCATTCTCTATCCCACCAACCTCATAACCAACCAATAACCGCCCTAAGCAAGGACTTGGATGAACACACAGCAGGAGCTGAAGGATAATTAACAGCAGGAGCCAAAGGATGTTTGCTTTGTCAGTGCTGTGTGATCATCAAACAAAGGTCAGTGTCCCTCACTATGGCAACAGGAAGGTACTCAGTTAAGTTACAGTCTTCTGGATACCTCATCATGCCTTCCGTATACCTCCTGCTGTCACTTTGCCCATTGATTTTTAAGAATGGACATTGCACATTTTGTCAAAAAGGGAATAAAAGGACTGAAAAAATGAAGCACTGGCTAAAAATAATTGTTCTGGTGGAATTTACCAGTTTTCCATTAATTAGGTGAATGTTTAGTTACCAAAAAAGCTACTTATACCCTTTTAAGACAGTCATGGCAAGGAGGAAAGAAGTTCGGCTCACTCCTCTAGGAGCCACAGCCTTGCTAACAAGTCAAATCAACCAAGTCTCTGAGCATCTCTGTGCCCAGGACTGTGGGAAACACTGATGGGAAGACAAAATGAGCTTAGGACTAAGGGACAGCCTCAGGAAACTGAGCATGACTTGTTCAGTTGTATTTGTGAATACAAGACCTGGATAACCAAATGCCCCTGTCTCATTTTTATTTTTCTGTAGTGTGTATATATTTGGAACCCGTTCTTTAGTAATCTTTTTGGAATTAAATGAGTATAAATACATATAAGAAAATGAGTAGGCAAATGAAAGCAATTAACTGTTAAGTGTTTGGTATAGAAAGAGGTTCAGTGAAGCCTCAGAGTGGGAAGTAAAGATTGTGGCATGACAATTTTGTGTCTTGGTTTTCAGTGAAGACAGAATGCTTTAATGAAAGATAAAAAATGATTTTTGAGTCAGAAAGACTTGCGCTGGAATCCTTGCTCCACTACTTATAAGATAAATGGAATTAGGAAATTTACTGGACATTTCTGAGCTTCAATTTCTTGTCATAATGAAGAATATCTTTATATAAAACTAATAAAGTTTTATCATAAAAATACAAAAAAGTAGAAGAAAAAGAAAATCATCTAAAGATAACAATGACTGATATCTTGATTAGTTTTTCTGTCTTTTAGACATTGTTATTTTTATCAAAGTTATGTATCTATGTCTTTCTACATGGATGCTGCTGCTGCTGCTAAATCGCTTCAGTCGTGTCCGACTCTGTGCGACCCCAGAGACAGCAGCCCACCAGGCTCCCCCATTCCTGGGATTTTCCAGGCAAGAGTACTGGAGTGGAGTGCCGTTGCCTTCTCTGTTCTGCATGGATAAACAGGTTTAAAAGCCAAAGAGTTCTAAATGGCTTGTTATAAAACACTGATGTTAGTCCTGAGATCCACTTGTCTCACTCTCCAATCTCTCCTGGCCAAGAAGCTAACAGTCTTACCTCTTTGAATTAATAAATTTAGTAGTTTCTGCCATATAATCTAAATAGGATAAATTTTTTTGGTCAGTTTTAGGAACTACTTAATGAATTTTCAAGATGGCAGGTAGGCGTTTAGCTCAATTCTTTGGTCTTTTGACCTTACCCCAACAGGCTCCCATCTTTCTAAGATAGCTATATCTGATATAATGATTTCAATTAGATCAGTATGCAGTATTTCCATTTTTTATGAGTATGGAAACAGTATGCACACCTGAGTAATGTTGTAAACCACAACTGGGTTTCCCTTCTTGCACATTTACCCCCACCCGCGGAGATAATAATTGTCTTGTTTACACTTGCTTCCTTTTCTATCCTCTTTACTGATTCAACCTCAAACTCTTCTCTGGTGGTCTACGTACCCTCTAACATGTTCAAGTGCGTCAACCACACGATCATCTTCCTGAAAATATCTCTACCAGACCCCTCCAATCTAGACTGTTTGTTCTTTTTTGCTTCACAGCTGTGAAGGGCTCCCTGTCATCCTAGGGCTCCCTGTCACCCTCTTCCCTGGGCTTTTCATTCATTGGTTTTCTTTAACAACAGATCCCTGCTTATTGCCTGCACTGTCTCCCTCTTGTTGGATTCTCTTATTTCCGTGGAGTGTATTCTATAACAGTTTTGTAAGAAGGGGAATTGCATGGGAGGTAAGTTTTTGAAGTCTTGTATATATGCAAAATAGTTTATTCTCCTCCCACCCGATTGAGAGTTTGTCTGAGTATTGAATATTAGGCTGGAAATTCTTTTCCTTCAAAATTTGGAGGCTTGGCCCTCCTTAATTTCTTTTTGTGTTACTGTTAACTCTAAAGCTATTTTGATGCCAGACCTCTGATGAACAGTTGTCTTCTCTGGACCTTGCAGGATTGTGTATTTGTGATGAGTATTTTGAAACTTCATGATTATGTGGGTTTATTTTATTTGTTGTGCTGGGCACTTGATAAATTCATGCACTCTGGAGAAGTTCTGGGCTTTTCTTTTTCAATTAAATTAGTAAGTGATGGTTTCCTCCCTTTATCTTTCTCTCTTTTTGTACCTACTGTTATTTGAAACTAGAATTTTTAGACTGGCTCTTAAATTTTCTTATATTTGCCCTTCTGTTTTCTATCTCTGTTTGCTCATTACTATGTGAAATTTCCTTAAATTTGTCATCTAACCCTTCTTTGGGATTTTCCATTCTTGTTGTAACTTTTTCCTCTTACACTAATTTTTGGTCTATGAATGTTGCTCTCTTGTTATCCTATTTTTTCATGAAAAAAAATTGTCACAGTATCATATATCTCTGATAGTTTTCCTTAAGTTTCTTTCTTTCTTTTTTTTTTCTGTTCAGATGTTTTAGTATCTGTCAGTCCTATTAGAAGCCTTTCCCATATGTCAGAAAATCCTTGGTTTTCTGTTCATTTTTAAGTGGGACAACCTAAACATCTCTCTGAAAGTTCTGAGTGTGAGGGTGTAACTTGTTCCCAGTAAGTCTGACTCTTAGCAAAGGCTAGGATGCTGAGTTAGAAAACTCTGATGTTGATTAACTGATATCTTCCATCTTGGGTTGATCAAAAGTTCCAGGAAAGACACCTACCTGGGGTTTGTCTGAGGAGTGAGGCCCCTGGTGTCAGTGTTATCAGAACCTAATGGGAAAGAGGGCTGAGGGTCTGTGCACACAGCATGCATTCATTTATCTGATTCTTCCTTTCTCCACAAAGCACCGCTGGCCCTCCGTGGGCCAGGTCTTTCCCTCCTCTCCAGAGGGTAAACAACGGTTTGGGGAACAGATAACTAGTTTCTCTCTTTTGACAAAGTGATAGAAGGACCTGACCAGTGTTTGAATAGATATCTAGGCAATCCTCCTTAATTAGCATCCCCTTTCTTGTCTACTTCTAGACACAGGTGACCCTACAGATTCCCAAGGACTGGAGAGAGATGAATGTGTTTCACTCACCATCTCTCCCTGGAAGTCTTGCTTCCATTTTTTCTCATCCTTAATATAGATACCTTTCTCCTAGGGCTTTGGTGGGAACTAAATTAGATAAAGTATATTAGGAATACATCAAGAGTATAATAGATGCTCAGTAAACAAGAGTTTTGGTTTGTTTTTTTTTTCTTCCTTTTGGAAATTTAACAGTAGGAATCAGAGATAGCCATCAGTTTGTCATATATTTGCTCTGTGACCTTGGCTAGTGTTTTTTAAAACCATTTTTATACTCATATTTTCATCCAAGTTAGGGGTGAAGTTGTACCAGAGTAAGGTAGGCTAGGCTCCTAAACCAATGACTGGTGCCCTTGTAAGAAGACAGAAGTCTGCACACAGACACAGAAGACCAGGCGAAGACAGAGTCAGAGATTGTAGTGATGCTGCCACCAGCCAAAGAACTCCTGGGGCTGCCAGCAGCTAGAAGAGGCAAGGGAGGAGGCTCCCCTAGAGGATCTATCCAGAGCAGGGCCCTACCAACACCCTGACTTCAGACTCCTCGCCTCCACAACTGTGAATATTTCCATTGTTTAAAGCTATCCAGTTTGTGATACTTCCTGCCAGAGCCCTAAGAAACTAATACAAGAAAACTAATTTGCAGTGTCTAACTCCAACACTAAGCAGGCTATCCTTAACACAGTAGTGCATGCTTGCCACATAAAAGCGTATGAGAAATGGCATGTGCGAGAGGCATTTTTTAAAAAAACCTGATGAAATGTTAAAAGACATAAGAAAGATTGGCTGATTTCTAACTCTAACTGAATATTCCTAGAACTTGAAGAGCACATGAATGTGTAGTGCTACTGTTCAGAGTAGTCTGAGAAAATTGTCAAGCAGAACAGGAGAGGAGGTTTGCAAATCCCTGAAGACAAGGTTCTCAAATTCCTTGGTGTCTCCACTATGCCTGACTCCGCAGTTGGAGGAGGGAGATGAACAGGAAGCACTTCTGCAGTGTGTTTTCTTTCTCCTTAACTGAATCTGCTGATGATTGAGTGTGCTTGATGTCAGCAAATTCTGAACGAAGGTAAAATGATAGATGCTGGCCTTCTAAGCACTAGCTTCAGTAAGGATAAGCAGAACGCTGGCATGCCCACCAGTGACATATGGACTGAGGATTCGGGCTCAGTCCTAACTCGAGCCATCAGCTGACTCCAGGGTTCCTTCTGGAAAAATATTCTGAAAGGAATAGAAATCTTACTCTTCACCATCATGTAAGGGTAAATGCAGCCTCATGTGATAAACTCCTATAATGGCTGAACTCTACAAGTCACCTCCGAGCAAGTCACACCTAGAATTGACACCAAAGAGTTGACAAGAACTCAAATGGGTGTTTGGGCACCAATATTCATCCAGTATTATCCACCATAGCCCAAAGATGGAAACAACTCACGTGTCCATCAACAGATGGATGAACAGTGGTATATATATGTACACTGAAATATTATACATCTATAAAAAGGAATGAAGTTCTGACACAACATGGATGAAACTTGAGGACATTATGCTAAGTGGCATAATCCAGACTCAAAACAGGAAATAGTGTATGATCATACTTAAATGAGGAGCTTTGAAGAGTCAATTTCACCAAGAAAGAAAGTAGAATACAGATAACCAAGGCCTAGGTGCTGCTGCTGCTAAATCGCTTCAGTCTGTCCGACTCTGTGCGACCTCATAGACGGCAGCCCACTAGGCTCCCCTGTCCCTGGGATTCTCCAGGCAAGAACACTGGAGTGGGGTGCCATTGCCTTCTCCAATGCATGAAAGTGAAAGTGAAGTTGCTCAGTCGTGTCCGACTCTTCGCGACGCTGTGGACTGAAGCCTACCAGGCTCCTCCGTCCATGGGATTTTCCAGGCAAGAATACTGGAGTGGGGTGCCATCGCCTTCTCTGAACCAAGGGCTAGAGGGAGGGGGAATTGAGGTGTCAATGTTTAAGTATAGAGTTTCTGCTTGGGGTGATTAAAAAGTTCTGAATATGGATAGTGGTGATAGTTGCACAAGGATGTACTGTGCCACTTAACCATACACTGTTTAAAATTCCAACTTTTATGTAACATTTCTCACAAAAAGTCATTAAAAAAATTAGTTTTGAGCAAATGGTACAAAAGTCTCCACAACTCATTCAAGTCAACATTTATTTTTAAGCAATATTCATACCTAAGATTAATCCCATATAAAAAAAAACAAACTGCTTTGAATATTATTTCACTATAGTGATGATTTACTATACCAAAATAAGGAATAGTGTCTCTTGGTTCCTGCTATACAAATATTTTTTTTAGGATTAAAAAATTATCAAACACTAAAAAAAAAAAAGTTGTAATCTAAGAGAATATCAGTGCATTTTGTCATTTAGGTATGTTTAAAACTGTGCAGTTAAATAAATTATAGGCTGCTCAAGTTATAGAACTGCAGAGCCACTAAATTAAACTTTCAAGAAATCAACAAATTTTAAGAAATTATAACACACATGATATAAATGAAACTGCAGGTGCAGAAGCATGTAAAGCATCATCTCAAATATATCAAATGCCTTATACACATGCACAGATAAAAACTACTTAATGGATTCATTTATTTAACAAGTTGGGTACTGAAGATATAAAAGTGAATAGAATGGAAAAGAATCCCTGTCCTCAAGAAATTTACTTTGTGATGAGAAAAACACAATTAAAAAGTAAATAAGAAAATTAAAGTAAGAAATTAAAAAAAATATATAGTGAGTGAGAAAGAGGAGAGGTGCCAGAATGAAGAATGAGGATAGTTATGGAAACTCCCTAAAATATTATCAAGAGTTATCCAGAGGCTGAGATATTGAGCGTGACTGTTTTTCTTCCTGATTTTATTATCCAAGCTTTCTACACCTCAGATGTATTACTTTTATCATTATAAAACTTGCTTTTAAATACACATTTCCTAAGAATAGCTGCAATGTAGTTGATCGAATCTACCTTTGTACTAGAATATTAACCATAGGGAAAGCTGGGGCTATAGTCTTCAGTGGAAATGCACTGGGGCAAACAAACAAGCAAGCCAATTCCAGTTACCAATTAGGCACCTAAGACTTCAGCAGAAATTCTTTTCAATGTTCAATTAAGCCTTAGTTTAGAACATTTTTCCTGTTATGTTATACCCAGGACAGAAAGTGAAGTTATCAAAGTGGCAATGACTTTAATATTTTATAAAAGTAAACCAAAATTATCTTACAATGTATCATACAATGATGTTGATCTAAAAAAAGGCTGAAGAGTGAATCAGTTAGGATGATTATAGCCATGAAACAAATTGTGAAAGACGTCGATGCAGGTCATTGAAATTGTCCTTGGAATCGAAATGAATAGAGGAAGACAAGTAAACTCAAGAGTAGTGATGAACTGTGTAATTTACTCAAGGGAAGAAGAGGTGTTATGTATTGAACCCGTAACACGTTAGCAATAACGTAGTCTAAGGGATACGCGTGGGTTACAGCAGATGTGAAGACGAATGCCCCTGTGAAATGAAATGACATGACTCAGCTCTCAGAGAGCAGGATGTACTGCTGGGCCTTTAATTAGTGTCTGACGTATTATTACTGAAAATCCCCTAGGTTTGTTTCAATTTATAAATTCATTCTGGTTATCAAGAGTAGTGATGAACTGTGTAATTTACTCAAGGGAAGAAGAGGTGTTATGTATTGAACCCGTAACACGTTAGCAATAACGTAGTCTAAGGGATACGCGTGGGTTACAGCAGATGTGAAGACGAATGCCCCTGTGAAATGAAATGACATGACTCAGCTCTCAGAGAGCAGGATGTACTGCTGGGCCTCTAATTAGTGTCTGACGTATTATTACTGAAAAGCAATCCCCTAGGTTTGTTTCAGTTTATAAATTCATTCTGGTTGGCCATCGTGGGAGGAATCTATAACTGAAGTAAATGAAAGTCATTTTATATCAAGATTCAGGATCTAGCTATGTGGCTGTCTGATATCCGGTCAGTGCTTTAACCTTCTGTGCCTCAGGCCTGTCACGTTTAAACTACAGGCTGATATGATGATAAAGGGTATTGTGGTAGTTGGCCCCTGTCATTACTCCTAATGAGAAAGTTACTGGGTGGTAAGTACATCTCCATATCACTTCACTTCAGTCACTCAGTCGTGTCTTTGCAACCCCATGGACTGTAGCACACCAGGCTTCCCTGTCCATCACCAGCTCCTGAAGCTTACTCAAACTCATGTCCATTGAGTCAGTGATGCCATCCAACCATCTCATCCTCTGTCATCCCCTTCTCCTCCTGCCTATAATCCTTCCCAGCATCAGGGTCTTTTCAAATGAGTCAATATTTTGCATCAGGTGACCAAAGTATTGGAGTTTCCGTTTCAGCATCAGTCCTTCCAATGAGTATTCAGGACTGATTTCCTTTAGGATGACTGGTTTGATCTCCTTACTGTCCATGGGACTCTCAAGAGTCTTCTCTAATACTCTAATAATTCAAAAGCATCAATTCTTCAGCATTCAGCTTCCTTTATAGTCCAGCTCTCATATCCATACATGAATACTGCAAAAACCATAGCTTTGACTAGATGAAATTTTGTTGGCCAAGTAATGTCTCTGCTTTTTAATAATGATGTCTAGGTTGTTCATAACTTTTCTTCAAAGGAGCAAGCATCTTTTAATTTCATGGCTACAGTCACCATCTGCAGTGATTTTGGAGATCCCCAAAATAAAGTTTCTCACTGTTTACATTGTTTCCCCATCTATTTGCCATAAAGTGATGGGACCAGATGCCATGATCTCAGTTTTCTGAATGTTAAGTTTTAAGCCAACTTTTTCACTCTCCTCTTTCACTTTCATCAGGAGGCACTTTAGTTCTTCTTTGCTTTCTGCCATAAGGGTGGTGTCATCTGTATATCTTGATTCCAGCTTGTGTTTTATTCAGCCCAGCATTTCTCATGATGTACTCTGTGTATAAGTTAAATAAGCAAGGTAACAATAAATAGCCTTAACATACTCCTTTCCTGATTTGGAACCAGTCTGTTCTACACCCAGTTCTAACTGTTGCTTCCTGACCTGCATACAGATTTCTCAGGAGGCAGGTAAGGTGGTCTGATATTCCCATCTCTTGAAGAACTTTCCGCAGTTTGTTGTGACCCACACAGTCAAAGGCTTTGGCTTAGTCAATAAAACAGAAGTAGATGCTTTTCTGGAACTCTCTTGCTTTTTCGATCCAACAGATGTTGGCAATTTGATTTCTGGTTGTTCTGCCTTTTCTAAATCCACCTTGAACATCTGGAAGTTCATAGTTCACATACTATTGAAGACTGACTTGGAGAATTTTGAGCATTACTTTGCTAGCCTGGGAAAAGAGTACAATTGTGCAGTAGTTTGAGCAATCTTTGGCATTACCTTTCTTTGGGATTGAAATGAAAACTGACCTTTTCCAGTTCTGTGGCCACTGCTGAGTTTCCCAAATTTGCTAGCATATTGAGTGCAACACCTTCACAGCATCATTTTAGGATTTGAAATATCTAAATCCACCTTGAACATCTGGAAGT
Organism: Aepyceros melampus; assembly: GCA_006408695.1. NCBI lineage: Eukaryota > Metazoa > Chordata > Mammalia > Artiodactyla > Bovidae > Aepyceros > Aepyceros melampus. The sequence goes on along the minus strand of SJXQ01001532.1, from coordinate 58,933 downwards.
TCATAGTTCACATACTATTGAAGACTGACTTGGAGAATTTTGAGCATTACTTTGCTAGCCTGGGAAAAGAGTACAATTGTGCAGTAGTTTGAGCAATCTTTGGCATTACCTTTCTTTGGGATTGAAATGAAAACTGACCTTTTCCAGTTCTGTGGCCACTGCTGAGTTTCCCAAATTTGCTAGCATATTGAGTGCAACACCTTCACAGCATCATTTTAGGATTTGAAATAGCTCAACTGGAATTCCATCACCTCTACTAGCTTTGCTTGTAGTGATGCTTCCTAACTTGGCTTTGCTTTTCAGGTTGTCTGACTCTAGGTGAATGATCACACCATCGTGATTATCTGGGTTATGAAGATCTTTTCTGTATAGTTTTTCTGTGTATTCTTGCCATCTCTTCTAAAATCTTCTGCTTCTGTCAGGTCCATACCATTTCTGTCCTTTATTTTGCCCATCTTTGCATGAAATGTTCCCTTGGTATCTCTAATTTTCTTGAAGAGATCTCTAGTGTTTCCCATTCTGTTGTTTTCCTCTATTTCTTTGCATTGATCACTGAGAAAGGCTTTCTTATCTCTCCTCACTATTCTTTGGAACTCTGCACTGGTATATCATTCCTTTTCTCCTTTGCCTTTAGCTTTTCTCCTTTTCACAGTTATTTGTAAGGCCTCCTCAGACAACTATTTTGCCTTTTTGTGTTTCTTTTTCTTGGGGATGATCTTGATCACTGCCTCTTGTACAGTGTCATGAACCTACATCCATATTCTTCAGGCACTCTGTCCATCAGATCTAATCCCTTGAAATCTATTTGTCACTTCCACTGTATAATCATAAGGGATTTGAATTAGGTCATACCTAAAAGTTCTAGTGGTTTTCCCTACTTTCTTCAACCTAAGTCTGAATTTGGCAATAAAGAGTTCATGTTCTGAGCCACAGTCAGCTCCTGGTCTTGTTTTTGCTGACTGTATAGAGCTTCTTCATCTTTGGCTGCAAAGAATATAATCAATCTCCAATCTGAATTCTATTGATCACCATATCACTTGCTTTCAAATCGAACTCCATGATATACTCAGTTTCTGGAGGGGAAGGTGGAGGTGGATGAGATTCCAAGTAACAGTGTCCAGCTGATTACCTGCCAAACTGCCAGCCTGGAGCAGTGACTAGTATCACATGTCCTACCTGAGTATGTCGTGGGGGTGCTTCACCCCCACCATCCCCCACATCAGCACCCAAATCTGCAGTAGACAGAGGTAGGAGGGCCCTGTCAACTCACCTAGAAGCCTTCCTAGGGAGAAGGCAGCATGTGAGGCAAGTCTTCAAGCCCCTAGGGGCTGATACCTCATCAGACCTCACCAAACATAAATTCTAAGCTGAAATTTGTAAGAAGTTAGGGACAGCAACAGCAGGCAGTGCAACCCAAGTGTGGGCCCTTCTGAATGCAAAACCCTATGTGCCTACACTGGTCCCACATGGATAAAGCCAATTCTGGTCTCATCATTTCACAGGAATTAACCAATAAAAAGGGAAAAAACTATCAACTTAAACTTCTTCTACTATTTCCTCTTTAAAAAAAAAAAAAATCCTCCCTTAAAATCATACTCAGCTTCAGTGATTGACTCATTTCTCTGCTGCTCTTTAGAGCAAACTTGCTGAAAGCGTTTACTGTACTTGCTTCTGTCTATGTCCTCCCCTCCCATACATTCCTGACTCCCCAGCCTCTGGCTCTTGCCTCCACATCCCCACTTGAACTGCTTTTGTCAGTGTCACTTATATCCTGCTGATTGCCTAATCCCACTTCACTCAGCCCAAATCTCACTCTACTCAACCACCCAGGAACATTCAACACAAGTAACAACTTCCTTCTCCTTGAAAAAGTCTTCTCTTACATTTCAGAACATATGTTTTTCATATCTCACAGGCTGTTCCCTCTCAATTGCCTTTGCTGATTGCTTTCCTCTGCCTGACTTCTAAATACTGGGGTTCTCCTCCTCCTCTGTTTCTCCTTACTCTCCACTGTCCCAAGGCAGACTCATCTATCTCAGTAAAATTTAAAACCATGTCTTTTATATCTGTAACCCACTCACCTCAGCTTCCTATTTGACATCAGCATTTTATACACAGTCATTATGATCCAACTGAGAACTCTTGACTATGCCTAAACATGTCCCCACCCCTCAGCACCCCTTCTCTTGCATCTCAGCAAAATATCACAGCCGTCTACTTGCCTACTGAAACAAATCCTAGAATTCATTCTTGATATTTTCTTTCCTCTTAGTCCACATCCAACCTATCAGTAACTCTCAATTATTTTATATTGAAAATACATGTTGAATAAACTCTCAGCTTTCCATCTCCCACCAGGTTAGCCCAGGGACCACCAACTTTCACTTCAAATGAATATGACTGTCCCAATTAAAAGAGGCCACTTTTTTTTTTCTATTTCAGCCTCTTCAGTGGTATCTACATAGTACTGATTTAAAATTACAATTATATTTTTGGATTTTACAGATCAGAAAATCCCATCCATCTTAGAAACAGCAAACAAAAACTAGGGAAGAAAAGGAAAACTAACATTGGGTAGCTTTTATTTTTTATTTGCCAAGTAAGAACATTAAAAATTATGGTGATCATGGTAACAGCAGTAATAACTCTTTATGAGCAATTAGTATGTGCTAGGCAGTCTGCTAAACACTTTTTATGGATAATCCTTTTATTCCCACAAAATATATTCACGGCAGATGCTATTATTAGCACCCATTTACATGTGAGGAAAACTGGAGATCAGAGAGACAAGTCACTTCTCTAAGTTCTCACTGTGGAAAAAAAAATTGTATTTCCACAATCCTTAAATTCTAGACACACACAAGAAAGAAGGTAAACTTAAATTTAAAAGTTTTACTCGTATTATCATGTGAGACGCTTACTACGTTGCTCTTGTTTTTCTCCTTTCACCACAGACTAAGAAAAACATTATATTTGTTCACAGAGGGTATCTAGAGTCTTAACTGACACCACAATGTTTAAGGTTGAAGGTCCACTCTAGAACATTTCCCTGATGATCCACTGATAAAATCACTTAGCTGCTTCCCCAGTCCTTTATCATCCCAACTGGTTGGCAGCAAATGATTGCCGCTAGTACATGTGGAGCTTGCAGGCCCTTTAAGGAAATATTTGAAACGTCTCCAGGAACGCAGCTTTCAAGGCCAGTTGATGGCATTTGTCTGCATAGTCAGCACTTCCCTTTTATGAAACACGGTACCCCAGGGAGTTGGGGCTTTCCTGACACCAACTACTCATGCCAAGACCAAGCAATGGGCACCAACAGCTTCCTTTTCTGCTGCCTGGACCCCAACTCATGAATTGGTTCAAAAGTCAGAAATACACTGGCTATTTCTTTTGAACAAATCGGGAAGTAGAAGTTGGGGCAGGATGGGGGATCAATATCCCCAATTGTTGGATGCCTCTCAGTTGACTAAATGCCCCTTGTAGGAAATAAACTCTACCTAATGATATTTCAAATGCATTACATTGAATTGAATCTAGGCTACCAAATAATACACATAGTTACCAAAAAATGTAGTTTATTCTCTAAAATAGTAGATTTATTGGTCCAAGTACTTCTACTGACTCAAACTGATGAAGAAAAACAGAGTCTGTGAAGACTGCTTTGTTAAGCATCTGTAGAGAACAGATGTCAGTCTTCTTACCCAGTCTTTTAGTGACAGCTTGATGGTTATGAATGGATATCAGATGAGCCCCTGGCACACATAAATAAATGCCTTCAGGATGCTTTAGAGCAAGGGTTAGTACAACATGGCATGCAGGTCAAATTCCACCCTCTCTTTATATGTATCAGAAGCTAAAAATGGCTTTCATATTTTTAAGTGTTTGGCAAATCAGAATATTTTGTGACAAGTAAATATGATGTGAAATTCAAATTTCAGTGTCTACAAGTAAAAGTGTTATTGAAATAGAGCCATATTTGTTAGTTTCCTCACTGTCTACGGCTGTCTTCATGTGGCTACAGAAGAGTGAGTCACTGTGACAGAAACTGAACAGCACAGCATAAAATATTTACTGTCCGGCCCACCACAGAAAAAGCATGCCACCCCCTACTGTCAACTCTTCTTAGAAATGACAAAAAAGCATAGGTAACTCAAGTGCAGAACAAGGTAATATAACTTATTGTACTGTAAATATGCCTCCAGGAAGGAAAGAAGAAATAGTTCAGGAGGAAAAAAAAAGCCTCTGCCAGTCTAGTGAATTCAAAATCTATAACCATAGTTTTTTCAGTCCTTTCAACCATATAAGTTGTGCTGCGTCTTATTTTAAGAGGAATATAATTCCATCATTGTGTACGTGTGTTTACAAACGAAATTTCCACAAATGGCCCCAGAGCAATGTATAGCTGAAATCCCTGTATAATTCATAGAACCTGAATTGGTAAAGTCCTGGGTCTCTGTAAGTAAATTTAAGGCCACATTATGTGTGCTAAGTCGCTTCAGTCATGTCTGACTCTGCGACTGTATGGACTGTAGCCCACCTCTGTCCATGAGATTCTCCAGGCCAGAAAACTGGAGTGGGTTGCCATTTCCTCCTCCAGGGGATCTTCACAACCCAGGGATCAAACCTGTGTCTCTTATGTCTCCTGCACTGGCAGGCAGGGTCTTTACCACTAGCGCCACTTGGGAAGGCCACATAGCAGAAGTCAGATTCTCTGAAGGCCTTCACTCCTAGTCTCATTGAAGTAGTTGCTGAATATTGAAGCTAGATAACAAATTTAATTTTTCAACGTAGGTTAGTTTCAAGTTGAAAAAAAAAATCTGTAGCTTTGGATTGGATAAAAAGTTAGTACAGCATGATAGTTTAATAATGAGTAACTGCTTCAAAATACTTTGTGCATAAGACACTCTGAACTAAAATGTTCTTTAAAAACACAAAAGAAGTTATCTCCCAATCTAATTCCCATCTGGACTGGAAGCATCCCACCATTAAACAGAGCTACCCTGTGTTTCACCTCCATAAACATGCATTGTGTTGCCTGAAAAACTTGTAGGCAGGAAACTTTACAGAAGAACATCATCACTTTTCAGCTGTGGAGATTCTGCAAGCTATTAAATCAGGAAGGGAGGAAGAGAGGGATAAATGGGAAGAAATGATGTTTCCAATAGAAAGTGTTCATGATCATGACCTTTGCTTCCCAAATTGAGATCCACAGAGAATTATTTGCCACAAGGTATTAAAAGGTTTTCCACAACCTAATTTAATTTTGAAATAAGTTTGAAAATTATCAAAGCACTGAAATTTCAATATTGTTGCACATTTCAGAGCCATTATTATGCTAATAAGCACTGTAAATCTCCAAAGGCAGGATGTAAATTGCCTAAATTTGTTTGTGTAGATTCTCTCAAACATGTTTTTCTAACCCACTGCTCAGGAAACATGCAAATTGGAATCACCACCTCTGTCTTTGATGTCTCTCTTCTTGGCTCTGTCTAGCCTGTTTCTCCCTGACTCTTCTGATACCTTAGGATGGGGGAAATAAAGCCCTCCCAAATTAAAAGTGTTTGTTGCCATAAACTAGTGGATCTGAGATGATTTATGACAAATCCTTTAACTAAATGTTAGACTGTTGAAGATAATGGTTTCAAGGAGCCAGTTCTCACTAGGGAAATGTTCATTTTACTTTCCCAACCACTTTAACACAAAATACCAAATAGTACCAGACAACATTACTCAAGTTTGAGAGGGGGAAGTCTGAAATTCATTTGCTTACCCCACTGGGACATTAAAATAACAAGGAAGAGTCTGAAAGTCCTTCAGGGCTGGAATCAATTCAGTAACCTCCCATTTCTTTTGGATTGCAAATCTGTGGCCAATTTTTTTTGCCCAACATTTTGAAGGACCCATTGCCTCTGTCCCCAAAGAAGATGTAGGAAAACTGGAAGCAGTCGCACACATCCTAGGAGACAAGTGATGCCAAACGAAAGTGGAACACTGAGTTTGCAGCAAGTCCAAAGAACAATGCAATAATTGAGCTCTCTCTGCAAACTCAGCATTGATGTACTCTTTGTAGAGCCTTTTTAATGTAAGGCCAACTTTTCTCAGCTACAGTCCTCCAGAAGAAAGTTATCTCTTGGTAACTAAACCAACTCCATCACCTCTACATGATTTGTATGTGCTTGGAAACACATACAACTTGCAGTGATTACAAGATCTTTTCTGTTGCCCAGACCCTGAATTATAACCAAGTCCACTTTCTCCTGTGTTAAATAATTTCTTTCCCTAAGTCAGCCTGAAAACCTCAGCAACTGGGCTTTGAAAATGCTAATATTTTAATAAGCAAAAAAAAAAAAAGAGAGAGGAAATAAAGCAGATATAACACATTATAAACATTAATAACAAGTACTACCCGTATTTCTTTTCTTTTAGGAAACTTAGAAAGTTTTTCTGTATTATTCCTTATTTCTCACAGTATCCACATGGTAGTTGGTTTTGGGGGAAAACTGTCACAGTGTCTGGTCCAATGGGATTACTTAAACAATCTGCTTTGGACTTAAATCAGGAAATCTTAATTTATTGATTTTTCAACCCAATGAGTTCATGATTTTGCCTTAAATGAAAATATAATCACCCCAGAGGAGATCAAAGAAAAACCAGATGAGATTAGGTTTTTGTGAAGTTAGTAATTTGGCTTCTTTTCAGAGGACTTACATAGGTTTTCACAGAATTCATAACCTCTGCCATCTGGCAATCCAACTCTGTTGATAGAATTGTGAATAAGTGATATTAACGATGGCATCTACACAGTTGCATGTCATCAATGCTGTGTCTTTCCAAAGCAGAAATACTTAAAAGAGTTCATGCTCAGAGACTCTGATCCTGGTAAATAATGTTAAGTGGGTGGTTACTTTATATGAGGCACCTTGCTGAGTATTTTACCTGCATTAGTTTAGCCTACCCTCACAATGACCCGATGAAGTATATGTCCAATTTACTTGCATTTTATATATGAAGAAACTGAGCTTACAGAGATTTAATAACTTGTACAACAGAAGGATTTTTTCCCAAATTAATTCACTAGTAATTATTTAAATTTGGGGACCTTTTTTATGGTATTTCAAATTCTTTTTAGAACATTTATAATTAGTCAGATTGACTCTGGTGTTTGATGGTTGATCAGGCTATATCTCCTTTGATTTTTCATGTAAAAATATGTAGATTGCTAGTTTGTGGCACGCTGAGATTTGAATCTGTGCATGGGTTTTCACTACCAGAGCCCTGGTCTATTATGTCAAGTGGTCTCCCACTACTTAAATGTAAAACATAATTAGGAAGAAGACAGTGTGGTGAATGGTTCCTCAAAAAATTGAAGGATTATCATGTGATCCAGGAATTCTACTTCTAAAGGATGTACCAGTTGAAAACAGGCTTGAACAGATACTTGTACACCCACGTTTACAGCAGCATTATTTATAGTACTCAAAAGGTAGAAATAACCCAATGTTCATTGATGAATGAAAGACTAAAATCAAAATGTGTTATCTGCATACAGTGTAGACTATTTTTCAGCCTTAAAAAGGAATGAAATTCTGATACATGCTACAGTATGGATGAACTTTGACAACTGAAATAAACCAAATACAAAAGGACAAATAATACATGATTCTACTTTATAAGGTATCTAGAATAGTTAAAGGGCTTCCCTGGTGGCTCACATGGTAAAGAATCCACCTGCGAATGTAGGAGACCCAGGTTTCATCCCTGAATCAGGAAGATCCCCCTGGAGAAGGAAATGCCAATCCACTCCTGTATTTTTGCCTGGAGAATCCCATGGACAAGAGGAGATTGGCAGGCTATCGTCCATGGGGTCGCATGGAGTCAGAAATGACTAAGTGACTAATATGCACACACAGAACAGTTAAAATCATAGAGACATAAAGTAGAATGGTGGCTGTCAGGGGCTAAGGGGATGAGGAAATGGAGAATTAATGTTTAATGGCTACAAAACTTCACGAAGATTAAAAATTTCCAGGGGCTTTCCAGGTGGCTCAGCGGTAAAGAATCTGCCTAAAGTACAGGAGCCTAGGGAGACGCAGGTTTGATCCCTGGGTTGGGAAGATCCCCTGGAGGAGGGAATGGCAACCCACTCCAGTATTCTTGCCCAGGAAATCCTGTGGACAGAGGAGCTTGGTTGGCTATAGTCCATGGGGTCCAGAGATAGATGGTGGTGATGGCTGCCCCCAGATGTACCCCGTCAAGCCATTGAACTGTACACTTAAAAGTGGGGAAAATGGTACATTATATGTATTAGAGTGTCAGTCACTCAGTCATCTCCAACTCTTTGTGACCCCATGGACTGTAGCCTGCCAGGTTCCACTGTCCATGGGATTCTCCAGGCAAGAGAATGGGTGGGCACTGGAGTGGATAGCCATTCCTTCTCCAGGATATCTTCCTGACCCAGGGATCAAATCCAGGTCTTCTGCACTGCAGGCAGATTCTTTACCATCTGAGCCACCAGGAAAGCCCATATATATTATACCACACACACACACACACACACACACACAAAATAATCAGAACTTAGGTTTACCTTAAACCACAAAACAGTAGTATCATGTATGATCTACTTGGTAAGAAATGACTTAGTAATTAACTAAGCAAGCCTTCTGCTCTTCCTCAACAGGTATAAAGCTTATACTTTGTTTTCGCTAAATAAAGATCAACGTAAGTAACTAACAGAATGATTCTCTCAAGATCAGTATCAGATGGACCAGCATGAAACAGAAAGTGTCAGGATGAATTCCAGCAAGAATAGCTTATCTCAAAGGACATCCACTAACATCTTATTCCTTAATTACCTTTGAAGTAAACCAAAATATTTTTTCCATGAGAAAGAAATCTTGAAATATTACTTGGGAAAATGGGTGCAAATTTTCTTCTCAAATGTATAATGGGAATAGTAAACACTTTTCCATCACATCTTGGGATTCTTCTCAGCAATATTTTAAAATAATTAAATTGGTTCATTTAAGTGCCCTAGATTCTGGCTCCATTTGATTATTTATATAAAATACAGAGATAAAATATGATATAGGCATTAATGTTCTTGGATCAGCCAGTGCTTTTTGTTATTGCTTCTTGGTTAGAAGCCTCATAGCAATCAAATAAAAATTTTCCTTGTGCTCAGTCCAGAGCTATGAAAGGAGCCAAATCTACATTATAGGATTTACTCATTTAAGAAATAACCAGAATTTCACAATTTTCCTCCCCAAAACTCAATATCTTGTAAAAAATTAATTAATATGGCAATTAAATATGATCTCTTTTCATAATATACAAACTCATTCTCATCAGAATGTGGAGATACAGGCAACTGGTCATTTCCGACTTTGTCATTAGTTGGACTTTTTCTTGTGCTTGAACTATTCTGTTATTACACGAGTGGCTTCCTCACATTTTTCAGGCTTTACCTCAGGTGTTACTTCCTCAGAAAGGCCAGCTCTGGCCACACCCTATGTGAAGTCTCCTCACCATCACGCTGTCACTCTCCGTAAGGTCCTCAGAGCCTTCCCTTGGTGGCGCTTGAACACTGTCTGAAGTCATCTGGTTTGTGTATTCATTAACTAGTTTCTTGTTTGCCTCCCACCATTAGAACAAGAGCTCCACAAAGGCAGGGCAGGGGCATCTTGTGTACTCTGCTCCTCACATCCAGCAGAGGGATGGGCTCATAGTAGATGCATTTGTCTTTCTACTGTGCTTTACAACTCAGCATGTAAACGGACTCAGAGTCTTGCCCTGGGAAGCGCAGGCCTTCTGACATGCTCAGCTCTTCTCTCTAAGGATGCTACTGTAGGCTCATCTGCGGGGGGCCAGGACAACAAAAGATGGTGGCCTAGACTGTATTGAAAGGAAAGCTATGATAAACCTGGACAGCATATTAAAAAACGAAGACATCGCTTTGCTGACAAAGGTCCATATAGTCAAAGCTATGGTTTTTCCAGTAGTCATGTGTGGATGTGAGAATTGGGTCATAAACAAGGCTGAGCTCTGAAGAACAATAATGTCTTGCTGGAAAAAACTCTTAATAGTCCCTTGGACTGCAAGGAGATCAAACCAGTCAATCCTAAAGGAAATCGACCCTGAATGCTCATTGGAAGGACTGATGCTGAAGTTGAAGCTCCAATACTTTGGCCACCTGATGCCAAGAGCCAACTTGTTGGAAAAGACCTTGATGCTGGGAATGAAGGCAGGAGGAGAAGGGGATGGCAGAGGATAAGATGGTTGAACGGCATCACTGACTCATGGACATGAGTTTGAGCAAACTCCAGGAGATAGTGAAGGACAGGGAAGCCTGGTATGTTGCAGGCCATGGGGTTGCAAAGATTTAGACACAGCTGAACAATAACACCACAGAGGGTGTTAAGAAACAGCTGCTTGCTCCTTCTGCCTAATTTCACTCCAACCTAGTTTTCCCAGAGCCCCTTAAAGTTACTTTTAAAGTGATACCTGGTTACTCATTTGCCACGGTTCCTTGGGGGAAGTAACTTTCTTGGGCACTCCATGAACTCAAGGGCTGGCTGGATTAAAGAAGATTTAGACCTCTCTATTTTCTCATTGCCTGGAAAATCCCATGGATGGAGGAGCCTGGGGGGCTGCAGTCCATGGGGTTGCAAAGAGTCGGACACAACTGAGCGACTTCTTTCACTTTTCACTTTCGTGCATTGGAGAAGGAAATGGCAACCCACTCCAGTGTTCTTGCCTGGAGAATCCCAGGGATGGTGGAGCCTGGTGGGCTGCCATCTCTGGGGTCACACAGAGTCAGACATGACTTTAGTGACTTAGCAGCATTTTCTCATTATCATGCTATCCTAGTGCCTTAACATGACACATACCCCTAACAAGTAACAAGCATGAAGTTGGCCTCTCTTTCCTCCTCTGAGGACCAGCATCATGTACAACCTTAGCTCTGAATCTGTAGGGACCACAGTGAACCAAACACATGAAACCCAAGTCTTTTTGTCTTCCTATTTTAGACATGGAAACAATCAAGTAATACCCTCTAGATCCTTGAATTTACAGCTTGAAAGAGCAAAGCAAGGCTACAGATATGAGTGAGAGAAAAGTTTTCTTAAGACCATTTCAAACCATATAATTCCAGGGTTCCTCTGCAGTATTTTGTATAGGTAGTCATGACAATCTCTGAATTGATAGTGAACAGCTGGGCATCTTGATCGGCCAGATATTTGTTTTTTTAAAGGGTCCAAACAAAAACTCAAAAACTAAGATCAGAGCAGACTTTTGTTTGTTTCCCAGCCATGGCAGATGCTAATTGTCCCCTTCTTGTATAACAAAACAGAACTCCTTATTTTTAGAAGGTTCATGGCCATGCAGATAACTAATTAAACTTCTCAGTCTCCCTTGTAACTAGGTGTGTAAGTGGCAAGCAACAGGCAGATCACATCCTTAAAAGAAGTGGGCTTGGTCTCCCCGCTCTCCCCCTTCCCGTGGCTGGGATGTGATGGGGTGCTAAGCCACCCTGAGGCATGAGGGTGGCAATAACACTCAGGCTACAAAGGGCTAGAAAGAAGCCAATTTGTCAGAGCCACAGTCCAGTCACATCTCACCTGGATTACTTATGCCTAGATTGCTAACATGAGAAAGAAAAACACAACCGTCTTAAGTCACTGTTACTTGTAAATTTCTGTTTTAGCAAACTTTCCTTGATGATTCAGATGCTGTTTCATCATCTTTGCAAAGTGTCTTTAGGATCTCAAAATGATAAACTTCTGGAGTTGAAAAAGAACTTCAAGTTTACTACCTTCTCCTTTCACTTGATTGATGAGGAAGTTGAACATAGACTTCCTGAGCCACACAGGTAGCTGAGAAGAGGACTAGGGCTCAAATCTCCTGAATTTCCATTCATTGTTCTTTTCCTTTGTGGTCCAATTAACAGAACTCCCTGGGAATGATTCTGGGGGCTGCCTCTGGGGCACCTGGGCAACTTACTACCTGGGATCCAGGGCCACCTTTTCCCCAGACAACCTAATAGCATATGCCTATAAGGCTGCTGTAAAGTTTCACTTTTCTCCAATGAAACTGATTCTTTTTCCTACGACCTAGCATTGTGGAAATTGGCAAGGACGCCTAGGAATATGTAAGTTGGAAGCTCAGAAGGCACAAACTTGCCTCACTCCATTCTATAATATTATGAGTATTATCATTCACGTGCAATTTGATAATATAAGAAATTTCCTGTAACAGCTACCAGTAGGGGTAACTTCATCTGTCAAGGGAGCAGCACAGAATATTAAATCATTTAGTATCAAGGTCTTCTATTGAAACCAGAGCCTACTCACAGCTCCCTTTGGACAAAGGGTATTGGTAGAGTCATGATTAAGAAAGCTGGTCAAGGTCCCACGGAAAGTGGAAGGTAAAATTCAGCTCTTAGCATGCAAGGTTATGCTCAGGCTTATCCTTGCATTTCTCCCTTTTTAAAGGTCTTATTGGGTTGGCAAAGTTCACTCTGTTTTTTTCCTAAGATGTGATGGAAAACCCTGAAGACACTTTGTGGCCAATCCAGTACACGGTAATTTACTTATGAAGTGAGGAGCTTATATCTGAATTCTGCAAGTTCTATATTTATATACAATTATTGAACATTTCTCACCATCATCATTTTCATCAAACACTGGTGGTTTGCTTGAAGTGTTGGCTCCCATAGTCGAGTCTACCCAGATCTGGACCTTCCACTTACATTATTCCAGCAGAAACATTCATCTTCACTCAAAAGGGGTCTGGAAACCTCAGCTAGGTATCTGGGAGATAAAAAGAAAAGGAATTCTTATGATATGGTGTACTCAGGTGTACCTGATTACAGACAGTAGCTGAAATTAAGCTAATCTGAACCACTGCAGTAAAATGTTTCATTCTTGAAAATGACAATTTCAGAAATAACAGAGAACATCTAACATCTGGGAGAACCCAATACATGGCCTCATCAGAAATGGACCTGGACTTATAAAGAGGGAGGAAAGCAAAATATTTTTCTAAGTGTGAAGACAAGTTTAAAATGAGGTCAGCAATGCTTTTTTTTTTTTTTAATTACTTTTAGCCATGCTGTGTGGCTTGCAGTATCTTAATTCCTCCACCAGGGATTGAACCTGAGCCCCTGTAGTGAAAGTGCTGAGTCCTAACCACTGGACACCAGGGATTCCCAGCAGTGCTCTATGTAACACATATAAAATAAATACTGTATTATGATTTTCTATATCTTTGAGAAAATAGGTTAATTTTAAACATTTTTCAATGGGTGATCAAGTTAATTTTCAGTCGTAAAAAGACATCCTCTCTTTCCTCTGACCCTGGAAGTACTACAATATCAAAAGCACAAGTTCTGAGTTTGGGCTTGACCATGCCAGCAAGTTGCAGAGTTTCATGGAACATATTTCTTTTCTTCCCTGAACTTGAAGATCACAACAGTCCTTACCTCAAAGACAAATTAAATGTGATTTCATGAGATAATACTTAATTCATTTTCATAGTACAAGTGCTCAATAATTGTTGGCAGCTAGGAAGCTCAGATAATACGCAAGAGCTAAAAAGCCCTGAAAACAGTATATTTACAGCTTTGATCATTTTTAACAAAATTATAAAAAAAAACTTTACTTTCCTGGAAACTGGTATGGAAACCTGACACTGATAATGGCTTTTAAATTGCCCATCTCTCAAGTGGGAGAAACAATGCCTTCTGCAGAAATCACAAGCTCAGATGCCTACAAGAGCCAGAGAGAAATGCAAATGAGTGAGCTGGACCAGGTGGAAGATATTACCACTTGCTGGGACACTGGCGACCTGTGAAATCCAGCCTTCATCAGAAAGATTGTTGCTAAAGTGCAAACACAGGCCCTGGGGGCCAGATCTTTAGGTCTACCCTGCAAAAGGATAAAAACCTAGATTTTCTATAAAACAATATTTAAAAGTTCATATCAGCTATATGACTTGAGCATATCTCATGCATGGGACAAATATGGCTCATCAGTTTAGTTCAGTCGCTCGGCTATGTCTGACTCTTTGTGACCCATGAACTGCAGCATGCCTGTCCCCGTCCATCACCAACTCCAGGAGCATGCTCAAGCTCATTTCCATTGAGTCAGTGATGCCATCCAACCATCTCATCCTCTGTCATTCCCTTCTCTTCCCGCCTTCAATCTTTCCCAGCATCAGGGTCTTTTCCAACAAGTTGGCTCTCGGCATCAGGTGGCCAAAGTATTGGAGCTTCAGCTTCAGCATCAGTCCTTTCAATGAATATTCAGAACTGATTTCCTTTAGGATTGACTGGTTTGATGATCTTGCAGTCCCAGGTACTTTCAAGTCTTCTCCAACATGAGACATCTGTGTGAGGCAACTAGCATCACGCCTGGCACATAATTTGCAAAGAATTCATATTAGCTATTGCTACTTAGTGCAATATTTCCTTATCATGTATTATTTTTTAATATGACACCTATTGATTTCCTCTTGAACTTTTTGCACATGACAGGAATACAAGTTAAGTCAGAATGAGTCAGAATAGAAAAAAGTGAATCTGGACTAAGGATGAGTAATTGAAAAGGAATTTGAGTAGTCCCTATGCAAATCTAGAAGAAAAGCTCCTTTTCCTATTAGAGGAAATGTAAGTAAAGCCTTCATTTGGAAGGCCGACTCATTAAGGAAATGCTACTTTTCATAATGAAAGCCAACTGCTGGCAAAGTGCCTTCTGGACTTGAAAAAGAAGCATTAAATGGAGAGCAAAGACAGAGTCAGCAATTAGGAAGCAAGAGATTAAATAATATGGGGGAGGGGAGGGAGGGACAGGAGGTAACAGGTGGCTGGAGGAAGCTCAGAGGGGATGACGGAGATGAGAGAGAGAGAAAGAACTCAACTGTATCTCTGGGCTACAAACAAAGGGTCTGTAATCCCTGAGGAAAAGAGGATGAGGAAGAAGTGGGTTGGGATACTCTTAGTATTTCCTTGCTGGCTAGGGAGAAGCAATGGAGCACCCTGTGTGTTTCATTATTGCATTTAGAGTCCAGAATAAGTGGGGAATAGTAAAGGTTGAGCCACAGATGACATCAGAGAGGCTTAGTCCTAAAGAGAACATCAACTTTAAGGAGTTATGATTGTTAACATTTTGTGAGTAAAACCTCAGTACACATGGCTTTCACACCACACTCCAATCCTGCCATTCTTAGATTTTTCTTCACACCTCAGGCTTTTCTCCAGTAGCCCATCTTCCCACAACAGAAAGTGTACTAAGCACTGACCTTGTAAGTTGTCAGGTCAGAAACAGAAAGAGGGATATGATCACCATTTGCCATATTTCCGAGTTCTGTTCTGATGTGCAGACAATTGTGTTTACCAAAGATCCAGTGAGTTCTTTAGTGTAGGAAGAAAATATGTAACCAGGGAACTACTCTTGTTTGGGGGATGGGCAGAAAACTTGGCCTATTGGGTTGTAGCTTATCCATTGTGTTTAATACACTCAATCCTGTCTAGAATCGTCTTTCTCTTTTTTCTCCCTTTGTAGATAACCAAACTGGTAACTTTCCCTCATATCCAGGAAGAAATCAACCTTTTCCTAGGAGGCAAATGGAGACACATCTTTTCCATTCCACTAAACAAGGCCAGAAGAGCTACAGGCCTTTCCTACCAACCCCCACACCCTTTCCTGACCTGATATTAACTTTGCAGTGTTACATAAGCATCATTTTGAGATATCAAGGGGGCAGTCACCACCCATGGAAAGATACATCTTAGACAGAAAATATAAGAGAAACAGCAATGTGTCTTATTAAGGAAATCAAGGAGTTTCTAGATTCTCCCTTGACCTGGCCACTTATTATTAACTGTAGACAGTGTTTGACCTTTGGCCTATACTTTGGGAGGAGGTCAACAGGTGAGCTGCTCCAAGCAGCTCAGGCTCCCTAGGCAAAGAGGTGTCTTCTTCAGGAAGAACCTATGCTGTGATGCAAGAAAGTTGTAACTTCTGACACAACTGTCTAGTTTTATTCCCACAAGATATGCACAGACATAACTTATTTTCTTTGCATCTGAGCAACAAAACTGCTTAAACAGAGGCAAATTTAGAAACACAAGAAAGAAAGAAAATATCCTGAAAAAGATCCAAGTTAACATCACTTGCGGTTAACTATTGTTTATATTTCATTAACTTTTGCTTTATCATTTTTATATATTAAAACCTATGGGAAAATAGTTTATCCACCTCAGTCTTCATGCCAAATCCATTCCCTTTCATACTTCCCCCAAACAGCTGCAATTATGAATGTGATTGTATACATTTTATAGACTACTTTCTGTGATTTTACACACACAATGTGTCTTTTAAAACGTCACCTAAGTGACATCAGACAGTAGGTATATTTTGCATCTTACTGTCATTACCATTATACTTATGCTGTCTACAAGTATAATGCAGGTTATACATTATACAGCTCTGATTTCTGCTTCTTAAGTGCTGCATAGCAGTCCACTGTGTGACTCCATGGCACTTGGTATAAAACCATTCCAGTTCTTCAGCTTTGGGGCAGGTGTGTGTTGCGGGGCGGGGGGCACGGGGGAGGAGGTGGAGTGGCGGGAGGAATTCTGGTGGAAATGAAGCCAGCCATCAAAGGCAATGTTGGCTTGTTTTGAGGCTAGATAAGAGAAACAAGCAGAAATATTGATACCTCCCACACTTACCCCAGCAAATATTTATTGAAGTCTGTGTCTCGACCTGAGCCAGAGGCTGGTGGACAAAGTGGGGTACACATTTCTAAGAAGCTAGGAATGGTCCCTATCAGCTTGTGGTGGGTCATCCCGACTGCCTGCTTTTGTCTTCTTTCTCTTTCCTTTCAACTTGCTAGTTTCCCACAGTGCTCTTAGTATGCAGGTTTATTTAAAAGGGAAAAGATCTAGAGCATCACTCACCTAGCTCCGTTATCCCTTCACGCGTTCGGGGAAGGTCAGACTGGTGCTTCCACCCAGGGAACAGGGGCTAAAAGAGCACCTCCGAGCAAGAGGAGTGAGCGGGGAATGGAACCTACCAGCCTGGGTGCCCCGGCGGGCCGGTGTGAGCGCTGGGCTGGGCGGAGGCGGGCGGGCACCTGCGGCTGGGCTGCCGAGGGGTCCAAGCGCCAGCCGAGCGCGCAGCTCCTCTGGGAGGGGTAGCTCCAGGGCGGAGGACAGACGGCGGGCGGGCGGTCCCAGGCGCCCTGCTCCGCGGAAGCGGTCAGGCCGTCTCCTGGGCTCGGAGCTGCGCCGGGGGAAGGCGAGGACGGAGGCCAGCGCGGTGGGGAGCTGGCGGCGGGGTCCCGCGGCGACTTGGCACGATCTGGAGCCGCCGGCAGGGAGAGCACGCCCCGACTTCCCGGACCGAGACCCGGTTCCCCTGAAGTGACACTCCCCGCCCCCCCCCCCCACACACGCAAG